>VMDR010002272.1:0-96026 GCA_007922815.1 Macrotus californicus | reverse complement strand
TTGTCATTTTACTGTTCCTATTTTTGATCTTCATTTTCTTAGATAAGTCCCTTTAACATTTTATATAATAATAGCTTGGTGATGATGAACTCCTTTAAATGGACCTTATCTGGGAAGCACTTTATCTGCCCTTCCATTCTAAATGATAGCTTTGCTGGATAGAGTAATCTTGGATGTAGGTCCTTGCCTTTCATGACTTGGAATACTTCTTTCCAGCCTCTTCTTGCCTGCAAGGTTTCTTTTGAGAGATCAGCTGACAGTCTTATGGGCACTACTTTGTAGGTAACTGTCTCCCTTTCTCTTGCTGCTTTTAAGATTCTCTCTTTATCTTTAATCTTGGGTAGTGTAATTATGATGTGCCTTGGTTTGTGCTTCCTTGGGTTCAACTTTTTTGGGACTCTCTGAGCTTCCGGGACTTTCTGGAAGTTTGTTTTCTTTGCCAGATTGGGGAAGTTCTCCATTTTTTCAAATAAGTTTTAAATTTCTTTCTCTTTCTCTTCTCCTTCTGGCATACCTATGATTCGGATGTTGGAATGTTTAAAGATGTCCTGGAAGTTCCTAAGCCTCTCCTCATTTTTTTGAATTCTTGTTTCTTCATTCTGTTCTGGTGTTCATTTCTTCCTTCTGGTCCCAACTATTGATTTGAGTCCCAGTTTCCTTCCCGTCACTGTTGGTTCCCTGTACATTTTCCTTTATTTCACTTTGTGTAGCCTTCAGTTCTTCCTCTATTTTGCAACCATGGACATTTCTGTGAGCATCCTGATCATCAGTGTTTTGAATTCTGCATCTGATAGTTTGGCTATCTCTTCAATACTTAGTTCTACTTTTGGAGCTTTGATCTGCTTTTTCATTTGGGCCATATTTTGTTGTCTCAGTGCAATGGTTATGTAGTAACGGGTGGAGTCTTAGGTATTCGCCAGGGTGGAGCAACCCATGTCGCTGCATTGTGGTGCTGTATATGGGGGAGGAGTCCAGGAGGGAACAATGCTGCTTGCTCAGCTCTTGGCTGCTTTTGGTCACTTCCCCTGCTACCCACAAGCAAATTGGGCCCTTCTGTTGCTCATTTCTGGGTGGGTAGTTTTGTGTATGTTCCAGGACCCTGTGAGTCTCTCCAATGAAACTCTCCATGAGGCTGGAAGTTTCTCCCGCCGCCGCAACCCCCACAGGTTTTTTCAGTCAGAGGTTTTGAGGCTTTATTTACCCGCACTGGAACCCTGAGTTGCATGGTCTGTCTCATCCCCCAGTTGTTCTTCCTGGTTTATCTGCACACAAATGTGGGACTGTCTAGTTTGCCAGCCGGTGCCTTGTCCACCCAGGTCCTCCAGCCACTGCCTTGCCGTGAACCCTCTCCACCTTTCTGCCCAACTCCACCCGTCCTACCAGTCTGGATTAATGTTTCTTCTTTGACTTCTTGGTTGTCAGACTTCCATACAGTTTGGTTTTCTGGCAGTTTTGGATGTTTTTTGTTTTTAAATTTGTTATTGTCCTTCTTTTGGCTGTGTGAGGAGGCAAAGTGTATCTACCTATGCCTCTATCATGGCCAGAAGCGTATCCTGGGCATTTTTAAAGGCATGTTAGGAGACTCCAGGTCCTGTGAAAATCAGAACATGTTGATGTTTTGCTTTGCTTTGTTTCAACACACAAGCAAACCAGTTAAGTTCAGACTGCAAATTCTGCTTCACTTTCTGTGGGCATCGGTTCCCCTGTCAGTGCAGGTTTCAAAGACTTTGCTGTGCTGTTTGCATGTACTCTGCATATGCACAGTGTGGAGGTCAGCCCAGGATGTACATTGGTTCATATATGGAAGCCCTTTCTCCTACTCTTTCCTCTGCAGATCCCTTCACATTATTCAGCTCCCTGGATCCTCTTCCCCCGTCCACTTGCTAGGAAGATGGCAATCTCTCTCAGAGTTATAGTCATTGATGATGTCGTAAAGTTTCATGACACTGAGCTGGCCCTCAGGGCAAAGTGGCAGGAGTAAAGAGAAAACACAACTCCCTTCATACTCTTCACATAGCAGCAGCCCTTTTCGAGGTTCCTGTATCCAGCAGCACAGGTTTTTCTCTGGCATTTTAGGTGCCCGAGCTGCTGCGGTGGTGGTGGCAGTGCCGTCTCGG
Organism: Macrotus californicus; assembly: GCA_007922815.1. Classification (NCBI taxonomy): domain Eukaryota; kingdom Metazoa; phylum Chordata; class Mammalia; order Chiroptera; family Phyllostomidae; genus Macrotus; species Macrotus californicus. The sequence goes on along the minus strand of VMDR010002272.1, from coordinate 93,909 downwards.
CTGCATCTGGCCTTGAGGCTGAGCTGACAGAAAAATAAATGGGGAAAAAAAACAGGGATTTCCCCCACACCCTCTGGCCTGCCAGGGCTCCATTTCCAAGTCACCTGTCCGGAAAGCTTGGCTTCTTCTTGCAGTTGTAGTGTCTGCGACTGCGGTGCAGTTTTGTGATTCAGCTCACCCTTGGATCAAAGCCAGGAGAAAAACTCCAGGAAAGTCACTGCCCTCACACTGGTCATTCAGAGGATTGATTTCTCTTCCCAGTCCACCTGCTTTTATTTTTCAGAGTCCTCAATTAATTGCTTTTTTCATTTTTTGTATTTTGTTCAGAGTGTTTAGTTGAAATCAGTGGGACAGAGACTACAGTGTACTTCCTCCATTTGGTTGGAGCTGGGAGTCTAGCAGCACACTTGCAGTCCATATCTTTTGGCTGCTGCTACCCTAGGTTTTATCGGCAGAGGCCCACTGATAGAACCTGCATTCTGAAATCCTATATCTCCTGGTCTGGTGGTGTCAGGTTCCAGGAGTCTATAGATCCAAGTTTTCTGCCTTATTTTGGGTAGATATTGATATAGATCTTCACTCAACCAAGATGTTTGGATACCTCTGGGTACTCTGTTCTGGGGTTACAAAAATGGCTAAAACATGGTACCTGCCCTAAAAGAACTCACAATTCAGTGAAATAAAAGGACATTGGACTAGAAATTTAGAATCTAAGCTTGAAATCTTTCTCAGTGCCTCTTGTGTGCCCAGAATCACAACACATTATTAGAGAGTATTTCCCAGCCTGATTCTGGGGCTTTACCTTTCTAGAAAACATTTTTTTTTAACATTTCTTTTTTTTTTTAATCCTCACCTTTTTTTTTTAAATCCTCATCAGGTGGAGGATATGCGTTTTTAAAAAAATGATTTTAGAGCTAGAGGAAGGGAGAGAGAGAGGGAGAGAAACATTGATGTTAGAAACATCCATCGGTTGCCTCTCATACATGCACCGACTGGGAATTGAACCTGCGACCTTTTGGTGTATGGAACAACACTCCAACCAACCGAGCCACCTGACCAGGGTTCTAGGAAACATTTTTAATTAACTCCTCTGAGGGAAACCAACAGCAAAACACTTATACTAAATATTATGTAAAGTGCTACTTTTAGTTTTATACACTCTACAAAATGCCAAGATGAGTCCATGTAACGATCTTCTCACCTATTAAACACAGTTTTTGGAAACACAGTCTGGTTTGGAGCTCCAGAACTCAAAAGGGAAATGAAGCCATGGAGAATGGCAAGAGTAGTACTTAAAGTGTGGAAGTAATATTTTTTAAAAAGTAAGAATAGGAGCCCTGGTGGGGTGGCTGAGTTGGCTGGAGCGTTGTCTCATACACCAAAAGGTTGTGGGTTCGATCCCTGGTCAGGGTGCATACAGGAGGCAACTGATTGATGTTTCTCTCTCACATTAATGTTTCCCTTTCTTTCTGCTTCTCTCTCTTCCTCCCCACCCCCTTCCCCTCTCTCTAAAATCTCTAAAATCAATAAAAATATATCATTGGCTGAGAATTAAAAAAAAAATAGAGTAGGAGAAGCTGAGGCCACCTGCCAAGGAGATAATCCTTCATAAGGAAGATAAACGATCTTCCCCAGCCTACCGCTGCTGTCTTTTCTGTTTGAAAGCACTTACCTTCTCTTTCTACACTGAAGTAATGCTAGAGTGTTGAACCTGGGAAAGGAGACTAAAAGGGAGAGGAAGGACAGGGGCCAGCCATTTAGCTAGCACAGGTAGATGCCATGCGTCAGCAAGGGTGTTCTGGGTGTCTCAGCATCCTCATGCCAATCCAGCAAGCCTCTGTGATAAGCTTTGTGATTCCTGGATGATAGACAAGGAGACTGAGACTCAAGGGTGACATGATTTTCTCAAGGGCTTAACAAACTAAACATAGACTAGAACCCAGACCTCCTGAGTATGGGTTCTGTTTTTTCCACTGCATCTGACTCTAAGACTTTGGACTCTAAATATGAGTCCCTCTCACATCACTAGAGCCACAGCAGTTTTCCGTGTGACAAGTGGGTCATTTTGAAAAGAGACCCTACTGCTGACAGTGGGATCTGGGGGCTCACGAGAGAGGAGGAAGTGTGCTGGGAAGCCAGATCCAGGTTCTCTAGATCTGTGTCCCCTTGGAGTATAATTCAAGCAAGTAATCACAACTTTTCACAGCTGCTCGCTTTTCCAAACATCTCCCCTGCTTTGCGCTGTGAATCCCACCTTCCACTCAACTGGTTTACTTATTGCTGCATGAATATGCCTAGACTCTTCCACCTTCCCAGCTTTTTCTTACTCCATGTCAGCGGCCCCCTCCTCAGTCATCACCACCGATGGGAGATCACTCTTCCTTCAAAGATGGACTCAAGCTCGGTCCCCTGGGCTGTAGGCAGTTCCTCCTTCCTCCGCAATCACACCTTTGATTGTCTGGATTCCCCATGCCACATAGCATCCTGATTGCTGATTGTCTTCATGTGTTTGTAACAGCGTTCACCTGCTGGCGTGACCGAAGCACTGTGCCATACTTTTCTCTCAAAATAGACACAGAATATTCTATTGCACAATCTACTGAAGCTTTAAATTTCATATGAAGATAACTTTGTCGTTAAAAATGTTTTATTGTAATCCAAGACAACGGCAGAGTAGGTGGATGTTACATTCACCTTCTCCCAGGACCAAACTGGAATTACAACTAAAATATACAGCAATCAACTGAAGAACCAACTGAAGACTAGCTGGACAGTTTATTATTTCCAGTAGAGACTTACAAGGTAGAAAACAAGGGATGGAGGGTGTTCTTTTTAAAGCTATTTGTCCTTCCTGCGCCCATTATATAACATTTAATTATTTCCAATATTAAGGAAATAGTTCCTCTGAACCCTTTAAAATGATTCAAATGTTAAAATGATTCACCAGTTCAAAAGAAACTGGTGTGACTCTTCCAAAAATATTTTTTAATGGAGGACAAAGAAAAAAGAAAGACAAACCAAATATTGGCCCTCTTGAAGGAAAATTAACTGCCCTTATACTTTTTCCATGTTCTGAAAGAAGTGGGAATGCATGACAAAGCGGGAGAACTGCTTTTGTGCCCCTGGTAGCAAGAAACACCACAGAAGAAAGTTCTAGGAAATAACCAAACTTCAGGGGAAAATCCTGCCAAGTTTCAAGGGACAAAAGTGAAGTCTATGCTTTTGACTGAAACCCATTGTTGGTGCCTCCCCAAGATGCCAGTTTCATCTCTGTCTGAATTCTGTTCCCTCCACCAATTGTTTGTCGGGCAGGAGAAGTCACAGGGCCGTGGCCGGCACCACTCACTCACCGGAGCGTTCCTCCTGCAAAGGAATGGCTTATGGCTTTAATGTCTGCCCTGGGGATCCTTTGCAGGAGGGTAGCCCTTCTGTGAATTTACATTTCAGCACCTCTCACTGAATGACTCCAGCTGATCAGAATGCTTCTTGCATCCCAGCTTCTCACAGGGCTTCAGATCTTACCTCCACCTCTGTCTTCAACATTTATTCCCTGCTTTTCCCACTGTATCAGTTTCCTTTTGCTGTATGACAAAGTGCCACACATTTAGTGGCTTCAAACAACATAAATTTATTGCCTTATGTGAATCTGGAGTCAAGGTATGGGTTAGCTGCGTTCTCTGCTTAGGGTCTCAGCAGATCAAACGCCAGGTGTTGACCAGGGCTGCAATCTCACCTGAGGCCTGGGGTTCCTTCCAAGCTCACTTCTTGTTGCCAGAATTCAGTTCCAGCTCCTAAAGGCCACCTGCCACACGGCCCTCTCCACAGCATGGAAGATTGTTTCTTCAAGGCCATGAGCATCTCTGTTGCTTGGAGTCACTATGACTTCTGGGAAAGCCTGGAACATTTAAATAAATTTGTTTAAAAATTTTTTTCAATTATAGTTTACAGTCAACCTTATGTTGAAGGCCTGGAACCTTTTAAAGGGTTCACCTGGCTAGTTCAGATCCACCCAAGATAATTTCCCTTTTAATTAATTGAAAGTCAACTGATTAGGGACTTTGATTACAGTTACAAAATCCCTCCTGCCACATAAGGTAATAATCACAGCTGTGAAGTTATATCATATTCACAAGTCCTGCTCACTCTCAAGGGGAGAGGATTACACAGGCACGTGCACCAGGAGGCTGGAGTCTTGCGGTCCATCTTAGAGTTCTGCCTACTACCTTGCCCCTGCTCTGTCCTAGGTCAATGGGGCTCAGTCTTTCATGTAACATTTTGGCAGAATAGGTCTGAGATAACTCTCTCCGTCATTCCTGAGCTTCCTGGCTTTCCTCTCCGACTCCCCACCCCCGCTCCTCTCTCATAGCCCCTCCCCAGAGTACCTGGTGAATTTATGCAAGTTTTCCCTCCTTTGTGACCCCGTTCCCTTATTTCCTCCCCATCTTCTTCCCCCCCAGGGAGATTGGAGCTCTCGGTGCTCCCTAACACTCTGCACAGGCCTCTGCCAGCAGCCATCTGCCGTATTGAGACCTTGGCACAGCTACCTCTCTTCTTGGCTCATTGGCTCTTCAGGACAGGGATTTGTCACGTCCATTTTTCCCACTCAGAGCCAAGGCACAGTGAAAGGCACATCCTAGGTGCTCAGTGAAGTCTGGATCAGTGAATGGAAGGCCCGCCAGCAGGCCAGTAGAGAGCACCTCACGGACACAGAAAGAGGTGCCAGAGGGTGGGAGTGTGAGGACAACAGTGGAGGGCAGTGAGCAGCACTTGGTACTTAATGTGTCAAGTTCATATTGTCTGAGTCTGATTCTGAGACAGTCCCAACAACATGACTGTTTTCTCCATTCTTTTCTGCCTCCCGAGTTTCTCCTAGTTATATGACATAGGCTCTACCCTTACAATTATATTCTCAGGAGTCTTCCAAAATCACATTTTTCTGCAATGCTTTACAGAGTTGACAAACACGGGTGACATCCTACATTGAGAGAAAGAGAAGCAGCCACTGGGAGGTAGTAAACTATTTCGAAATGCCATTCTAAAGCTCGCCTTGTAGAGTTTCTGCTCATTCATCTTTTTAAACATAAGTTTTACTTTAAAAAATTTTTTTATTTATTTTTAGAGAGAGGGGAAGGGAAGGAGAAAGAGAGGGAAAGACACATTAATGTGGCATTGCCTCTCACGTGCTCCCAACTGGGGACCTGGTCCACAACCCAGGCATGTGCCCTGACTGCAAATCAAACCGGCAACCCTTTGGTTCGCAGGCCAGCACTCAATCCGCTGAGCCACACCAGCCAGGGCTAAAAAATAAACTTTAAAAACTTGAATATTATGCTGAGAGTTTTCTCTTGAAGGCCACAGAGATGTTGCCATGTCACTGAGAATTTCAGGACTTAGGGGGGATTCTCTTAGAAGACTTCTAAGAGTGGTAACTCTAATCATAGACTTTTTTTTCTTCGAAACAAACAAAAAAATTTAACTATGAAAGTATTATTTGGAAAATGCAGAAAATTTAAAGAAAATAAACATTTCCTGTAATCTCACCACCCACTGAAAACCATTGTCAACGTGACTTTGGTTGAGAAAAATAGGGTGGGAGTTTTACTCCTGGAAGGGACTGCTGACTCCCTGCAAAACTTGGCAGCAAACATTAGCTTGGTGATGCCAGAGAGAGGAGGAGCACAAGTCATGGCAAGATTTACTTCCTGGCTGGCACCTAAAGGGAGATGGCCAGGGAGAAAGTGACGGTTCCCGCAACCCCCAGACAAGGGATGCACGTTGCGAATCCAGCACCAAGGAGAGGGCTCAGTGGAACCTCGACTCGGCATTCATTGAGCCCTTACCATATCTCCAGTCCAGAAAAACAATAAAAACGCTATTTTTTGAAATTATTAAGTAAATACAATGTCAATACTTAGGTTAAACAAGAGTGCCCTTTCAGCACAGTCAAGGCTTCTAGAGGCTTCTCCTTCCCCTATCCTATACTTTTCTCCCTGGCTTTACCTGTGTTTCTGAACTTCTCTGCTGCGGTTGGTGAGCTTGGAAGGGCCGAAAGCTCCACTGCCGTCACTACCATCACCCCCCACCCCCGCCCTTTCACTTGAACACCCTCTGCATCCTTCGCCCTGCCCTTTCCTCTGAACTTGCTGCCTTGCACAACCCATTCACTCCCTGAGATCCTAGGCCTCACTTCTCCGCACTCAGCCTGGGACCTTCAGGCTCCCAGGGGACATTTCTTCTGACCTACCCACACGTGCAGTTGCAACTCAAGGTTGAATTCGTCATCACATCTCCCTTCGACTCGGTCCTTCTCTCCCCTCTCCCTCCCTCCTGCCATCTAACCAACTCCACTTGTTGGTCTCTTAGAAGAGCCCTCTCTTCAGTCATTGGCCATTCCCTGTGCACACATAAACTGCTGATTTTCACCTCCTTATCTTTGTTCAGACTGTTTCTACCACCAGGGAGGCAGATGCTTCAAAATCCACCTTGATACTTCCTCTCAGAAACTCTCCCTAACAAAACCCATCTACATTTCCCACTTGGCACCTCCAAGCAGTCATGCATTGAGGGTAGGCTATGTGTGTTTCCATGCATCTATGTTGCTTATGTTCTTAACTTAGTAGTAATGAAAATAATAAGAATGATTACTACTTGTTTAAGGGCTACTATGTGCCAGGACATTTTTTTTTAAGGGCATAGGAAAGTAGCTCAGAATACTAAGGGGCTATAATTGAAGGGTATGAAGAAACAGCCCTCCCAATCCCTCAAATTCCTCCCTTGTCCAGCCTGTCATGCCTAAGTTTTCTAAGGAGTACTTGTCATTATGGAGTGGAAAGTCTCGCCCTTACCCCCTTCGACCCTACCGTTTCTGCCCCCCACTGTTCAGTGCAAAGACTTCTGGGTGCAGCAACATTCTAAGCTGTTAACAGCAGAAGCCTTCCAGAGGATTCTGTCCCACAGTGACAGTTGGCTGAAGACAGTGAAAGAGAGAGGCTCTTTCAGGAACGGGTTGGGAGTGAGAAGGGGAGAGACAGGGGATAATCAGCCTTAGCAGGAAGCAGACTCCCAGCCCACGCTTCTCCCAGCCTACTGGCAGAGCATGCTGAGCCATGTCCAGAGCCTTGTGCCTTCCTCAGCCACCCCTGTACACCTCTGAGTGGGTCCACTGGGCCCAGCCTTGCAGGGGACTCAGAGATGAATCAGACGTGGATCCTTCCCTCCAGGAGCTTACTGTCTAGTGGTAGAAAGTACCAAGTACCAGAGCAAAGCCAATTCCAGGGGCCACGATGCTTCAAAAGAAAGATGTAGAGTAGACATCAAGGAAGGCCTGCCAGAGGAGGTTGCATTTGAGCTGGAGTTAGGAGGATGACAGGGAACTTAATAGGCAGGCAGAGATCTGAGATGCTGCTAGTTATGGTGACAAACACCCTTAGTCCAAACTGTGATCAATCTGTAGGAGTTAGGGGATGGTGGAGGGGCTGGAGGGTTGTGTCACTGGGGAACGGTGAGAAAGAGGCCAAGGAGACTCTGGGCATGATCTCTAGTAAGACGACACCAAGGATGACACCTTGCATGCTTCAACATTTTGCTCAGCGTTGCCCAGATAAACATAGGCCATAGTTTATAGGGAGTACTGGTGAGAAGTTGAGAACTTCAGGTTGGAATAGCAAGTGCTCTCTGAAGCTGGTAAGGTTGATGCTCAACTCCATTATTCTATGGATCTGTGATTTGGAAGGGGAACCAATGACATGCCCTTGGGCCTGCCTAGTCAAGGTTTCTCAGCTAGTGAACGCCCTCATTTGAGCAACGCTGCTTCACGGTAGAATGGGAGATGGGACTCCAGAGAGTGAAAAATGAGCTCAGGACTGCTCACTTGAATTTGCAAAATTGTCAGATTGCTGTGTAGCTCACACCTGCCAGCGGAAACGTATGGGCGCACGTTTTAGAGTCTGTAGGCGGGCACAAGTGAGCAGGAAGAGGACTGGAGCTGACGTTGGATGGGGGAGATGGCAGTGAATTGCTTGATAACAAAAAAGTGGTCAAAAGGGGGCAGCTGGATAATACAGAGACAAAAGGGGAAACTTATTTAAGAAGTCTACACTTTAAGTATTGAATTCAGTTTCGCCTTTGTTGCTGTTTTAGAATGGTAGCTCTACCATTTTGTGGAGATCACATAAGGCATCTTATAAAAGTTTTTCTTTGGCAGGGAAATCATTACCCAAATATTACTCTTTTAAAAAATGTACAACTTTCGAGAACAGTTTTTTGTTTAATCTTTGAAGGTATCATACTCCTTGGATTTTTGACCTGTTCTCTCCTTTCTGCCACTTCCCCAACCACACTTGGCTGGCCTTCAGTCATATTTGTGTCCAATTCAGCTTGTCCCTCATTATTAGTTTGGTTTTCTGGGGGTGAAGACTTTCTTCAGGGAAATATTCTTGTATCTTTCTAAACAAACAAAATAGTCGCGCTGATTTGGTATGCTAAAAAGGTACAGCAGGTGGATATAATTTGAGGGAAGGCTGTTTTCTATAGGAAGGAAAAGCAGCAGGGGCTGGTTCCCAGTGCAGGGCTACAGGAGCGGCTAGGGGTGCTGCTGCTCAGACTCTGCGGGCTCTGGCGCAGGGGTTCTGGGCTCCAGGCCTGAGCTATGGCGGGAGCAGGCCTTTTAGGGTCCACCTCCTGAAACTCTCTGCCCTGCCTGTTGGCAGGGGAACAAGGGGTCAGTGTCACCTGAAGCTGCCACAGTGACTCAGTCCTCTATTGCCCTGCAAATGATTTAAGAAAAAAGTTGAAAAGCACCAAAGTGATTTCTAATAGTCTCAACGACAAGCTGGGAGGCTGTCTGTAGAGCTTGTCGGTTGTGGTTTGGGGTACAAGCCCAGAGTACTCGGCAACTTACGTGGAAAAATGCTGACAGACTCCGAAGGAGCCTGGACAAGGAGGGAGGCTGTTGAAATCATGGAGTTGCCTTTTAAGAGCTCCTCAGGGGTCACTTCTGCCTCAAACCCTCTTTATGAATTTCTCTAGAGAGAAGGGTCTAAAGAGCTTTACTCAAAGTGGGCTCAGGGCTCCGAGGCAGGCTGACTGATGAAGTTGGAGGAGCATCTTTGCGGTGGTGTGGTCCAGCCCAACCCCTCAGCTGCTCAGACTGGCTCTGCATTCTCCTGCCTTCACACCCAGGCAGCCGCATATATTAAAGCCTTCTCATCTCTATCTCCGCCCCGTGCAATCCCACTTCCTCTTCAGGCCCACTTAACTGTCAGCCTCTTCCGTGGAACCTTCTAAGTGTCCTGTTGGAAGCCAATGCTACCTCCTCTAGGCACCACGGCCATCTGATTAGGTGCTGCGCTAGACTCTGAAGGCTGGCGAGCATGTTAGTGGAGGTCTTCTCTCCCTCAGCTGGGCCGCAAACTACAGAGCCAAGGAAGATCACTGAGCCCAAGGTCGTGATGAGCCAGAAAGTTGGCACTTGTTTTTCAGTCGTTAAATTCCTACAAAGGGGCCTCTCACTGCGCCCTCTATGTGGGTAAGTGCCTGCAAGGGCTCCTCACGGCCCTGTCTTGGCAAAGGCACAGTCGGGTCTGCACATGTAGAATCTGAGCAGCCGTGGCAAGGCAGCCCTGACCATATGACCCGTCTTTGTCATTCTCCAGCTGACCTGATCAAAGGCCACTTTGGGAACAGCTCTGTTCGAACAGCTGCTAAGAGCTGTGGAGGCAGGAGTAGGGGAGGAAAGACAAATGTCAAAATTCTTGGATGATCCTGGGTAGTAACTGGCCAACTGGGGGATGGGAATGGGTAACAGAACCTTTCACCTTTGGGGTCAACAGCCTGCTGGGCTGCTGGGCAAGGAGGCCAGAACATCTGTCAGCTGGGCAGCAGCTGTTCTGAATGAAGTGCCTTTGTCTTGCTGGGGGCAGCGACGGGTATGTGTTCATTTGTTCAACAGAAAGCCACGCAAACCAGGAAGCCCAGGTGATGGCAAAAAGCCCAGTAGCCAGCAGACAGAAGAGGCCACCAACAATGGAAAAGAAGTACAGGGAATGAGGAGTGGTTCTTGCCTCTCTATGGAGCTTTCCGAGGCAGAGAATTAAGAAAGCCAGAAAATGCCCTTGCTGGCCCCAAGACCTACACAGTGCTGGCAGATCCAGCCACGTTGCTTCTCAGCTTCCCACTAACCATGTGCGTAAGCTCATATTTGCAGTCAGCTCAGACTCAGCTGATTTTTCTCACTTCCCCAGCCCTGCTGGCTCTTTCTTAGCAATAGCTGTAGTGGGACAACGGTTGTTAGCAGTTGACTAATATTTGAGTCAACAAACTACCAGTGCTAGGAGCTCCTGGGAACTCAGGGGAGCTTGTTAGTAAGCATGTTAGCATGACAAGGATTCAGGGTTTCAGAAGCAAATAATACACAAGATTGATAGACATGGGAAGGGACATTCTGGACCGCTGTTCAATAAAGGAATCCCTTGAATTTTGGCATAGAAATGGAAGGGCTGGAAGAGTCCTTAGAAACCATCTCTTCCATTTTTCCCCTCCTCAGGAAACTGCTTCCCTTGTACAGATGAGAAAGTGGACGGCAGTCAGGGATGAGACACTGGGTGCCAGGGGCTGAGTCAGGGCGGGAAGCCCAGGCTTCCTGATTCCTACACGAATGCTCTTTTCCACAAAGACTGTTTCTGGATTCCTTTATGTTCATTTCAGTGACACACATGAACTTTCAAAACACAGTCTCATGACATATCTCCAACTAAACACCTCATCATAACGTGCACCAGAAAGTGGTTATATCGTTACTTTTCATCAAGAGCCAAGGGCATAGGTGGTAGTGAGATGTCAGTAGAACCTGTCAACCTTGTCAAGAGAACAGTTCACATTTTAATTTCTTACACTTTATTTTTTATGGCATGGGCTCCATGAAACTTTAAATTATTCTACAAACTCTAAACAAGATAATTAAGCCCAAAGTGGAGTAACTTAAATGGCATTGAGGCATTACATCTCAGTGTATAGTCAATAGACAGATAGCCTTATACTATCCGCTGGGGCGTAACCCACACCAGTCAGGAAAGGCATTTGCTCCGACACCACCCCGAACGGTAGCTGCGTGCCATCTGGTGGGTCCTCCCCGGCTCCTGTACGACTCTCCTCTCTCTCTCCTGCTTGGCTCCCCGGGGCTGGTTCTGAGACTCGGGACTGGGGGCTGTTTGGAAGGTCCTTCCTCTGCCTCTAACTCACTCTTCAGGGCTCAGCTCCATGTCTTCTCTGGGAAGCTTCCCTGGGTTCTCCCTTCATCCCTCACAGGGGCCTTGTCCGTAGTGTCCCTTATAGCCACAGTATTAAGGTGACTCTGCTAGGTATCTGGCAGCCCCAGACGGGTTATTGTTGGTAATTCCTCAAAGCTTACTATGAGAATTGGTGTGCCAATTGGTAGAATTGAGATTCCCACAAGGTCTGGCTCACTAGCGAGTAGATGCCACTCCTGAGGGTGGGCAGGGGACAGGGAAGGGAGGAAAGGAGCAGGCAGGGGAGGTGTGTGCGGGAAAGCCATGTTGAAATCGTGGAGGCTGAGGTGGTCTACGAGAGCCTGGGCCTTGGAAGTGACTTGAGTCGTTTCAAGAGAGGCCCCTCTGGGAGGGGACTTAGAGGCTGCAGCTGCTGCTACTCTGTCGTATAATCAGGAAGGCACTGCACACTGGAGGCACGGCCATTACCACAGAGGAGAAAATGGCGCTCTACTCCAGCGCCACCAGATAGGCCTAGCAAGCTGGGCCAAGGCTCCATTGTGTGGCTTGAGGCTTACCTATTGGGAAAGAGGTGGCTGCCATAATACTGAGCCAGGGGCAAGTAGAGATGGGACAGGGCTTGCTGGGGGTTGAAGACCGGGCTTCACTTTTGCCTTGGCTCTGTGGCTAGTTAGTTGCCTGGCTTTAGAAAAATCTGCTCTTTTTGAAAGGGCCAAAAATAGAACAATCCAGATTAGATGACAAGAGAAATTGTAAAGTTCCTTCCAGTCTGAAAAGCCTGGAACCCCAGGGCTGCCTGAACTCAGTTCCTGTCACAAACCTGCTCGTTGGTGTCTCTGGAGAGCGGTGCACACACAAGTCACCACTTGCTCCTTTCAGAAATAGTTGAGTCAAAGAGAGTTGGCTTCCCACTCCTCTTTAAGGTGGGCCTCGCAGGAAACAACTCTCAGTGAGGTGATAAGGCATGAGGTGGTAAATCCTAACCAGGGAGCCCAAACCAAAAATGTTTTTCCTTGGGTGCTCAAAAATATTTTATTTAAAATAGTTTTTGGAAACTGTATTTTGGAAGTGTATAAACACCAGTTCCAGAACAACGGTCCCCAATAACTTATTTTACAAGCAGGAATAGGAAAAGTAATTGGCAGCAGTGGCAGAGGGGGACCCACATGGAAGAGCATTTTTTTTCTTCTTTTGCTAAGACATGGAAAAACCCAAACTTTGATCTATTATCGTTATTTCATGTTCAGCAAGGAACATTTTAATACCTTTAACATTGAATCTAGCTCTGCGGAAAAAGCACTTAAAGCTGGTCCTGGTCCAGCTTTACGTCAAAGATGTGCTGAGGAAGGACACCGGTCTGTGGCTTGGCCCCGGGGGTGGGCAGTTTAGAGGTGCCAGTGCCATCTGATGGAGGTGCACGCATTCGCACTGCTGCCTGTTTGCTCTTTTTAGTGGCTGACTAGCTCACACTACACAGATGTAACTGTAAGGTCTCCATCCCTGTTGCATACCCCGTGTACCATCTTAACTTGGGAGAGGGATATTCACAGATGCAAATCAAATCTATACCCCTTCTTTCTACTCCCCTCCGCTCTCAGAGGAGGAATATACTTTCCCCTGTGTTCATCAGATTCTTACTCTCAAGGCCTCTTCTGCCACAACCCCTGCCCAGACAGTTGTCACTAAAATGAAACTCCAGCACTTGCTCCCTCCCACAGCCCTGGTCTGACATAGACACTCCCCCACCCCCCCACCCCCGCCCCTGCCATGGCTCTTATTCCCTGCTGCTCTGGAAATTTGTAATCTTTGTCCTGACCCTTCACTCCCCAAGTCCCTGTTGACCCCCTGCCATCTGGCTTGTAGCCTCACCTCTCTGGAAAGAGTTGCAAAATCAAGAAACAACTTCCTGAAATCCAGGGTCTTTCCTTGGTTGTCCTCAAACTCAACCAGTTTGTAATCTGTAAATGCTTCCATGCTCCTCGAAACTTCCTTCCACCTGCCTTTGTGGGTCTGGCCATGTTTCACTGTGTCCCTTCTCTCTTTTCTCCTCTGTCCCCAAACTCCTGTGATGCTGGAGCTTTGTAACTGAAATTGATGGGGACAGTCAGCTTCCCCAAGACCAGCCAGACCTTGACAAGCTGGCCCTGACTTGGAGGATACTTCTTTCATCTTCCCAGGAAATGGGAAGAGTTGGGACTGCCTCGGTCACTCCAGTGGGATGGCGGAAGCATCGGTCTTTCTGAGTTTGGCTTGGTTTCTCCATTTTTATTCCACAGTCTCTCACCTAACTCTAGCTTTCCGCACCCAACACCAGTGCCTCCCTGAGAGCCTTCTCTGTGTGAAGTACTCTGCTGTGTGCTTTTGAGGACTGGGACATCAGCACAACGTGGTCTTTGCCTTCACGGGGCTCCCCAGCTCAAGGAGGGAAACTGGGGCTTCAGTTCCCGGGAGGCAAGGCAATTTGGCAGGACTTTCGTGAGAGAGGGCAGTAGGTTAGAGAGGTAAAGGAGGACCCGTGGTGGGAGCCGAGAGAAGAGTGGCCAGAGTGAGGCTGGTCTGGACTCCTGCGTGCTGCTGTGGCCAGCGGTTCACTTGTCCTTTGGAGTCGCCCTGGCATTGCCGGCAAGGAATAACGCATGCTCCTTCTTGGAGTAAAAAGCATTTAGTAGCGCTCCACAAAAATTCTATTGTAAATGTTGTGTCCTGCCTCAAAATTATTTTTTTTTTAAAGAACGTCGTTAATTCACTCCAAGCCCACTCAGCCGCTGAAGAATTTAGAGTATTCAGCTAGAGAGCTTTGTAATGAACAAGTAGCTCAATTATTCTAGTTTCATTATACAATGTAGTAGACATTCTTTGGCATGAAGGAATTAAAGCACATTTTCTCTGGCAAAAGGCAACAATATTTGATTTGAAGATATATCCTACTCAAGTGGTTCTTGACTAAATGTAGTTCCATTTAAAAAATAACATTTTTCACATGATTTAACCTCTTGCAGTCTGGACTCAGCTAGCTGGCTCATTCAAGGAGGGAGAGGTTTGCTCAAACTTGTTAATTTCATGTTTAAAATAATTTGCACAAATTCCAAAGTTGACACTCTTTTGCAGCAGGCATTGAACCCTCTGAGGCTTGTCCCCACAAAGCAGATTGTCTGGGTCCCTCCCCCTATTTTACCCAGTGCTCCCCCAACTAAGGCAAGTTTTCCTTCCCAAGACCACCGTGGCCTGGGGCACACTCATCTCAGCTCACTTGGCTGGCCTTTCAACACTGGACGGAGACTTGGAGTTGGGGACTAGGCCTATTACTACCAGCGGACCCCTGTGAGAGAAAATGGCTTCTCTGGAAGAAAGAGTTGCCCTCTACCCGGCCCTTCTCTGGCCCTGCTCCCAGTGCGAATATACAGGCAGGCCCCCACTAGCCCATGCTCCCTTGTGCAATTTAGAAAAAGGTATCTCACCCAGATGGACACAAAGCTTGGCAAGGAAGCAGGGGCTGGATTTTGCTCCAGCCTGACCCCAAGTGAAGGGGGCTTTCCACTCTGCTTTTAACATTGTGCTCCCTGGACAGTCCCCTTCCCAATTCAAAGGCTAAAAATTGGGCAGATGCCAAGGAACAGGCTCCATCTGGAAAAGTTAGGTACGATTTGCCAGTATATAAAAACGCTCAAAGCTTTCTATAAATTTTTGGATCTACAAGGGCACTTACCAGCCTGAGCCCTTCCTGCTGCTGCATGGAGTGTGGGGCTAGGGGAGATGATCTCTAAGACCCCAGCATCGTATTACAGATCCATTACCCATTGGGTCAGCGATGGCGGCAGGATGACTATCAGCACGGTGTTG
The DNA here is from genome assembly GCA_007922815.1 of Macrotus californicus. NCBI lineage: Eukaryota > Metazoa > Chordata > Mammalia > Chiroptera > Phyllostomidae > Macrotus > Macrotus californicus. The sequence goes on along the minus strand of VMDR010002272.1, from coordinate 78,823 downwards.
GGGCTGGAAGGGAGGTGTTACAAACTGTTGCTACTGAAGTATGGTTTGTGGAGGGCCAATAAATCTGGTTGGGGTGACGAAATATCTCTGAGTATCACAGGGATTGCAAGTAAGTCTGTGATTAAATCTGTGCGATTCCACTGTTAGACTGGTCCAAGGAAGAGGTCCTCCAACCCTCCTCCGCGTTTTCCAGTTCTTTCTCTTACTGCCAAACTTTTTTGGTGAACATTCTTCAAATTTTCTTTTTTTTAATTGTTGTTCTGTTACAGTTGTCCCAATTTCCCCTGTTGTTCCCCCTCCCCCTCCCCATCAATGCCATCCATGCTGTCACGAAAGGTAGGTCACTGTCAAATTTTTTGAAAGAAGAGTCTACACTTGCTGTCTCAGCAGCTCCTCTGCTCACCATCTAACTGGACCCGACTGATGGGAGAGAACCGGTGTGTCCAACTGCTGAAGCTCCTGGCCTTCGTTTTGTTTTGGCTTCTCTCTCCTGTTTTACACTGCCCTCCTTGGACGCCAGTTAAATGGCCTTCATCTGGTTTTCCTTCTACCCTAGTGGCTTTTTTTCTGCTTCTTCATTAGTTCCTAAGCTGAGGGTATCTCTCAGGGTTCTAGTCTGAGCTTTCTTCCCTGATCTCGATCTTCTGTGTTGGAGATGAGATGTATGCCGGAGTTTCCATTTGAACAGCTATGTGGATGACTCCCAGGTTTGTAAGTTCTGGTCCTGATCTATTTCCAGATCTCCATGCCCACATTTCTAACTGCTGGCTGTACTGCTGCCTATCCTGCCAGCCCTACCATGTGTTCAAACCCCTCATCTTTCCCCTCTATTTTGATTCGCTTTCTGGCACCTCCAGGGAAACACTCTGCAGTGCAAAGGACGAGGGCTCTGGGGTCACACACCTAAGTTGGGATCCTGGTTCTGCACTTTCCTGTGTAGCCTTCATAGCAAGGTCCTTTTTTCTCATTTCCATGAATGCTACCAATGCTCTTTCTTCAAAGAGCACTTGTTAAATGCTGTTTTTGCCCAAACATTTTCCCTCTGAAGTGGGCTTGCCTCCTTCCCAGGTGGCTCCTGAGAAACTGAGTAGAAATCTTTAACAGAAATTCGAGATGGCACCAGCTGGCTGACTCTGTGGCTGTGTGGGGCAGGGGTGGGGGCGGCGGGGGGGGGAGGTTAGAAAAAAGACAAGGGTCTCTGCTCCCCTCGATGCTAGACACTTCGGTTTCTCACTGTATACCACTGGTGCCTTTTGAGCTGCTGCCCTGCTTCTATAGCTCGGAGGGAGTGAGTCTGAGTAGGTGGGAAGCCTGGAAGACTTGGAAAAATTGGACTCTCAAGCCCATGGGGAAGCAGAATGACTTCCTCTCCATACAAATGTGTATTTGCCTTGGAAACAGCGCATGCTGGAGAGGAAGCAGAGGAACTGACCTTCAAGCACCTCATTCTCTCGCACCTGTGGCAAACGATACTTGAAAAATCTCCTTTAAATTACTCAGAGTTCATCTCTAAGCTGCAAAATTCACTGTACCAACCCCTGCTGCCCATTTAATTTTTTATGTTCTATTTATTGCACAGAGGACACAAAATCTCCACTGTTTACAGCCATAAAACCACCCTCTGGCTCATGAGACAGATCATTCATTGCCAGCACCCTTGAAAGCTCCTGTGTACCTTCTAGAGTTCTATCACCATAGTCTAGTTTTTTGAGTTCTCAAAAAAAGAAAGAAAGAAAGAAAGAAAGAAAGAAAGAAAGAAAGAAAGAAAAGAAACTCGAAGGAGGCAGGAGGCTGTGAGCTCACAGTCACTGGGGCCAGCCAGGGAAGACATTCAAAAGAAGGTTTTGTCTAGTTGGAATATAATAGTATACATGACCTTTCCTGTATCTCCCCAAACTCATGTCAGTTTTTCTGAACCATCTCTGACATTGGTCCCCTCCTTGCCACTTTGAGGGGCAGTTATCTGGGTCTATGCAACCAGCCTCTCTGCCTTCCGGCTGTGGCCACCCAATCCACGCTGCCCACCGCCAGTGGGGGAGGCACTGTCCTGATCATGTGAAGTCCCTGCTAAACTTCCAGTGTTCCCGCTCCTGATTCCATACCTTCACTTTCAAGGTTTTCTATAACTTGCTTCAAACCTAGTTTTCTCCCAAACTTAGGTTGGCTCAATTACCAGGCATGCTTGGGACCAAAATGACACAAAATCTGGGGAAGAAGGGTGGGGAGGGTAGCCAGCATCCTATCCAAGAGCATCCAATCTAGAGCTTGCGGGGAATGCTCTAAGTGTGGGCTTCACCTGCACCCTGATGTTGAGCTTGCCTTCAGGGCAAGAAGCACAGCCAGTCACAGGCAGAGGGTCAAAGCCTGCACCCCAGCTAAGTAGTTTTAGAAGTCGAGGCAGTGCTAGAGGATCTTTGGAAATCAGAGCATCCCAGGAAACGGAGGCAAACTTCCACTTTCGATATGCAGAGCCATGCGACGGGGAAGAGACAGGAAAGAAGCAATGCTGTAAGCCTGGGCTTAAGGCAGCAGGTTATTTCTGGACTCTGAAGGCAGAAGCTCAGCTGCTCATCTTTCTATTGCCTGGCTTTAGGTGAGAATCTTGCCAATAGTAGCTGCTTAATTGGGTTAACACACCTCACTGGCCTCATCTCCTTCCGTAGAAGGTGCTGGGCCTTTATGAAAGTTCTCTGCATCACCTGGCCAACTCGGATTCTCACGGCCAAGACCAAAGACAGACGGTGCGGTGCATTTGGTCATAAATCTCCATCATAGGTATTAAGCAAGATGTCTAACCTGTTTCAACTCTTTTGGAGATTTAGGAATAATAAAGGCTCCTTATCATTGTCATTGGGCCAAAAGCCTTTCTTTTTCCATTTTAAAGAACTGAAAGTCCCTCCAGTTCAGAAACATTAAGTAAATGGTTCTCTAAGAGTGTAGCTGCCCCTCCCCTGTCCTGGTGCCCTGAGTACTCCTAGCAGCTTCTACCCTTCCCATGGGCCCTGTTCTGGATTTGTTCTTTTTATTATTAATAGCTAACATTTACTGAGTGCTTACTATGTACCAGGCACTGTGCAGAGGAAAACACATTGCCCCATTTCTAGGTGATTCCTGTGACACTGAGTAGGAATGTGAAGTCATCAGAAACTGAGGAGTTCGGGAGTGTGGGCTCAAGCAGATGCAGGCTGGGAGAGCTGGGGAAGACGGCCTTGAAAGGATGGTTTTGCAGCTCATCCTCAGTTTCACCTCTGCTGTCTGCCTTCCACTCACTCAAGGAATGAGCCTGAAGTTCAGGGGCAAAAGCATGGTGGAGGGGTGGGGAAAAGGGCGCTATTTATGTTTGACCTTCGTCAGCCTCTACTGATAGCAAGTGGCTCTAGGGAAGTAACAGGAAGGGGTGGCCTTCTGTCTATAAGAAGCAATGAACGACTCAGGCCAGTTTTCTGGCAAGGGCTGGGGGGAGGACACCCAGGGATCCTAGCTGTTTGAAGGGCTCAGGCGATGGAAGTACCATGGAGGCCCCCAAAGCGACCACCCAGCCAGACTGGTTGGTGGTGGGTAGCCGCACGCGGCAGGAAGCCATGAAAGACAACAGGCAGAGCCAAATTTGTGTTCCCGTTGACGAAAGCCTGACTCCTGCGATGTGAAGCCGGGGCAGGGCAGGCGCATGGGCCCCCTGGGAGAGCTGCGCTTTCCCAACTGTCTCAGGAGCTGCACCTGCAGCGACCCAGCGTCCTCTTCTCAAACTCATGACCAGAGAGAGAATTCATTTAAAATGCTTTTGGAAATGTGCGTGAGGTCTCACAAAGCATTGGAAATGCAAAGATTTGTGTGTTTAATAAAGCACAAAATAAATCAGCTTTATGGAAGAGAATAAGGCATGATGGAAAGCGGGACTGCTCCAGATAATTCCACATGTCTGATTGTCAGACACCTGCACCACCAACCCCCTCCTTTTGTGAAGAATGTAACTAACCAAAAACCCTGGCTCTATAGCAACAAACCCATTTCATTTCAGATCAACCCCTCCCGCTTAGTTCACCTTTCTTTTTTTTTTGACAGTGCAAGAAGGAATCTAGAAGGGACCCTCTCATCAGCAGTGGGCCAGCTGGGAGGGCAAAGGGCATGGCAATCCCCTATCTTGATTGAAACAAGTGGCCAGTACCAGAGGTTGAGGAGTGGAGGTGGGGGTGTCCTGTGAGAGGGGCAGAGCAGAGACCAGGCCCAGGGCAGAGAGGTGCTGTCACCACTGAGGACAGTCTGAGTGTGACAGGGAAGGAGCTGTTGGGCCAGAGGTTCAGAGCAGGACTTCTCTTTCCAGGAAAGCAGGGATGGAGAGTGGGGACAGGGAGTGGAATAAGAACAGAAGAGCGCAGTAAGGGGTCAGTGCATCCTCTCTCTGCAGTGGGCAGCAGGGGTGTGCCAAAGGGTGAGGGGAGGGGCTGGCATGCTTACTAGACAGTTTACCACAGCAAGGAAACGAGGTTCGATGAACTTGGACACCGAGTGGTGAAACCTTAGGTGGGAGCATCCAGGTCTCAGCAGGGGAATCCCGGGGGTGTGGGATGGTGGAGATTCTGCAGCCAAGTAGCAAATGTGCAACACTAGGGGTCAGCTCCAGGGCACAAAAGCTCAAATTAGACCACTGGGGGGCGGCAGGGAGTTGTGACACACTGTGGACAGTGGGCAGAGCCGGGGCTGTTTAAGTAAGAATTCCCGCCCCAAGAAAGGATTGGTCTGGGAATGGGGCGGGATTGAGAGCTCAGGGAACAGTGTCAGAAACTGAGGCGGGCCAGGGGAGGCAGGAGCTGCGGACACGAGGCCAAGGGTAAACAGTTCGCTCACTCAAAAATCACTGCTCAGCTGCAAAGTGCCGCGGGCATTAGCCGCCCAGGGACAGGAACATGAGTAGGATGTGGTCTTTACTCTTGAAAGATTCGTGAACTTTTATAGGGGAAAGAGGCTTGGGAAAAATAGTCTTCAGGGCTGTAAGATGGCCTTGTCAAAGTCATGGTGCTTTTAAATTATTATACAAAAGCAACTTTCTATCACTTACATTTTGCTCCAATGTTGTAATAGTCTAACTTTGGTGCATCAAATCTGGTCTCCCGTGGACTATTTTGCTGAGGCATTGAATCGAACTCTTTAACCTTCCTCTTTCGTTTCCCACCCCACCTCCAAGATGCAGTTTTTCCTGTCAGTTGCCAATAAAGTCAGCTGGTGACTTGGACCTAGTTTGGGTTAGACATCAAGAAGGCAGTACTTCTGTTTCTTTCCTTAAAGAGTTTTAGCCTTGCATCATTGAAGAGAATCGGGAGTCATTTTAACAGTAACTTTGGGGGTTTTAACGGAACGACTGGAGGAGGGATCCACTTGAGAGTGGGGTGAAGACCTGGCCGGAGCAGGGTTAGGGCAAAGGTGCTTGGGCCCAGGACAGGAGGAGGGGCCTGAGGGAGCCTGTGTGAGTCGTGAGACCAGTGTCCGACCTGCAGCTGCCCCAGAGCCCAAGGAGGCTTACAACATCCTCAAGGAAGTGGCATTGAGAGGAGGCCCAAGTTTAAGTGGGCTCAGTTTCCTGGTCACTTCAAACCAGACCTCCCCTGATTTGCCAGAGAACGTGCCACATTGTTTCAGTTTTGGCAGTGCCTCTGGGAAACAACCGCTACTGCCGCGGCACTCGTTAGCCTTCTTGTTTTTGTTTTTTTTTTTTTCTTTCCTTAACACATAGAAGAGTGTTTTCCATGATTTTGGGTGAAGTTGGCCTAGGGGGTGCGGAAGGACAGCATAGGCAAAGAAGACTGATTAATCTTCTGGCTCATTCCCAGAGGTCTACTTTGTGTTTGGAGCAGGTGCCATTCAAATGAGTTTTGTGCGGAGGAAGACGCGGCGGCAAGCCCCGCTCCTGTTCAGTGTGGCCTCCCTGGTGCCACCTTGTGGACGGAATGTTGGGCAGGATGGAACAAGGGCTTTTTCTGCGGGAACCCTCCCCTGCAGGACTGGAGCAGCACCTCCTGTCCCCTCTAGAGGTCACAGCTCAGTTCTCTGGAGATGTCACACGCGTGAGGTCTCAACTTCTTGCTCGTATGTAACTCAGTGTATCTTCAGTGCACAGATCCTGCCTTTTGTTTCCTTCTGGGAGATTTTCATCAACCGTCCACTGGTTGCCTGCTCCATGCTTACAAGTCAGCAAACCCACAGAAGAAGAGTTGGGAAACCCTGAAGGGGGAGGCCGCAGCAGCAGGATCAGATGGAGCAAGCAAACATTGTTCTTCTGGAGGAGAATTCCCTTTAAGTTGTAGAAGGCCTGAGGAGTAAGGACCATGCCACAGGTGGACTCCTACGATAGCTTTCCCACAAGCCCTCCCTTTCCCAAAGCGAATGGGCTGAGTCTTCGCATTTTCAACCAAAAGCTCCCAATTAATGTAGGTCACACACTATGAGATAGCACATAAAATAGTACAGCCACTTTGGAAAACAACCTGGCTCCTAGAAAGTTTCAAGGTAGCGTTACCACATGACTGAGTAATTCCACTCCTCGGTAGGCAGAGATCCATGAGAACTGAAAACATACAAAAACTGACCCACACAAAAATTTGTACGGGAATGTTCATGGCAGCTTTCTTCATAAGAGCCAAAAAGTGGAAACTACACAAATGTCCATCAAGTCACGAAGAGATAAACAAAATGTGGTGTATCCATCAATGGAATATTATCTAGTCACAAAGAGAAATAAAGTCATGACACAGGCTTTGTGGGTCAATCTTGAAACATTGTGCTAAGTGAAAGAAGCAAGTCACAAAAGACCACATATGATATGATTCCATTTATATAAAATGTCCAGACAGGTAAAGCTGTAGAAACAGGAAGTGGTAACAAATGAGGGAGGGAGGGGTGGAGAGTGAGTGCCAATAAGAACGGGGTTTCTTTTTGGGGTGATGGAGGTGCTGTGGTATTGATCATAGTGCTGGGTGCATGCCTCTATAAATGCACTAAAAAAACCATTGAACTGTGTACTTTTTAATTTTTTAAACATTTTAAAATTTGAACTGTACACTTTAAATGGGTGAAGTGTATGGTGTGTGAACAGTATTTCAGTAAAAGCTGTTATTTAAAACAAAAACAAAACAAAAACAAAAAGGCGCAAGCAGCATCAACAGCAAAGAGACATTGTTCTCTTTGAGGAAGACTCCCTTTAAGCTATTGAAGACCAGGTGCCATTACATAGTGGGCTTTGGACGTGCCTGGTGGTCAGGGTGTGCTTGTCTTTGAAATGCGATGTGCTGAATGAAGTAAGAAGCACTTTATCCCCTACTGGTTGAAGATTGTGGTTCAGACAGGAATCAACCACCAAGGGGATTGGGAGGGGTGGTAGAATCCCAACAAAACAAGTACCTGAAGATGGAGCAGTTTAGTTAGTGCTTCTTGGTCTTTCCCTGGGCCCACCTCACTTAAAGATGTGTACCTGCCCCAGGCCCGAGTGGTGGGACGCAGGGGGCTTGCCTGCAGATGAGAGGTGGCTGAGTGAGACATACAGGTTGGGAGAGGAGGGAGACAGGGAGAGATGAACTCAGAGACGGACCAGAAAAAAAGACAGAGGAGAATGGAGGCTAGTTTGACTTGCCAATTTTGCTCAGTTTAATTGCACTTTGCTAAAACAACACTGTCAGCTTATGATTGTGTTGCAATTAGTAATTACCCCATTTTTTTTTGAGGCTTAGAAGATACCAGAGTTAGTAGGTTACTGTGTGGATATTAAAGTGTGCACCTTGTGGGGCCACATCACTTCCTCAGTTCAAGAGACTCTTGGCTTCTGTTCGCTTCCCCCTTGCCTCCACCACATCATATTCTTGTTTCCCATCCCTCTCCCCGGTCTTGCCTCACTCAGTGAACTCCCTAACAGATAGGTATATTCATACATAAAAGTTGTCAAAGGCACTGATGAGAGGTAAATTGCCATCTGTGAAGAGGGTCAACCAGAACCGACAATGAGAAGAACATCACGGTTCTTTCTCTAAGAAGAGCCGTGAAATTGGACTGTGGAGGTGCTTATCAGGCTGTGCTCTTTTGTTATGTTAGTTATCACACAAATTGCAGTCTAAGAGCTCTCCTAAACGTCTGGCAACTAACAAGATGGACCAGACCCGTGTGCTTGCTCTGGCGCTCAGGGGTGGCTGGTGGACCCTTTGTTGCTGTCTTCAACATATCCATGCAGGGCATCTAGGAGCCCTTCCCAGAAGGGGATTGCTGCAGCTCCCCCAATGGCAGGCTGGCTGCTAGAGTGTTTGTATGGCCGGAGCCCTGGGAAATTTGGGGTAGGGAGAAGCCATATTTTCTGGCGCAGGGATAGAGAGAGAGAGGGCAGGGAGAGAAGAGGCAGAGAGTTGTTACAAAAACATTTTCCTGGAGAGCTGCAGCAGGCTCATTATTGGTGATGGGAGTAAGGGCAAGTCTTTCCCGAGCGCCCAAGTGATATATTGTGTCTGGCCTTGTTCTGTGGGTAATTACTGGAGAACTCATAGCTGTGCGTGGGGTCAGATGTATGCCCCACAAAGCTGGGACACAATCTAGAAGGGGAAGCAAGGTATTTAGAGACATTTTTCTTTGCTGAGTAGGGCTGTGATGAGGCGCCTGCAGGAAAGGGCAAAATGTGGTGTCGTAAGGCCCCCATCACTGCAAGGAGGAGGTAAGACCACCAGGAGGGGGTTCGATCAGGGAAGCCAACTATAGCCATGTGTTGTGAGGCCAGCTCACCCTTGAGCTGGGCCCCCGTGTCTCAGGTCTTGCATGCCCGCTGACTTTGACAGGAATTTTCGCGTCTAGAGATGCAATCAGCACAAGGGTGAGCTTGGTTGCAGTACCTCTGGCCAGGATGAGCCACTGTCCCCAGGGAGAGCAGACCCTCTCTGCTTTCACTTCCTGCCTCCCAGTGGCCTGAGCTTCAACTTGAGGCAGTTGTGCTTTGCTGCCCTCTGCTGCTCAAGCCTTACTCTTTAACAGTCGCCTCTAGGCTGGACCGCTAGAGGTGACTTTTCCAGCAGGCTCTCCTCTGCCTCCCGCTGGTGCTCTGGCTTATAAGAGTAGCTTTTTGGCCAGCATATGGCATCTGGCCAGGTCAATTGCTTGGGAAAAAGTAAGCTTGTTTGGTACTGGTCATGCTTGTAGTGGCTGCTCTAGGCTGCACGCCGAGGTCTTTCTAGAGAGGACCCCAAACACTTGAAGTAGCTGCCATTCTGACCTAGCAGGTCATGCTTTTCTATAGGCTATTTAGCCCCTTCTGGTAGCAGTTTCTTAGAGAAATAGGAATAGAGTTGCAGGTGACTGCACTGGAGCCTCCCGAGATAGAAGTGGATTCTTCCTGCTTCCTATCTAAACAGGGGGCTGTGTAGTTTTTCTAGAAATGGTGTCTTGGGTTTTCAGCCAGGAGAGGCAAGTCCTGGGGGAATTATTGGCAGTAGACAATAGCTAGCATCAGGATCTTTGGGTACTCAATTGAGAGTGGCATCAGGGGACACTGGCTTCCCCCAACAAAAAAGGCACCTTGCAGTGGCAGCCACTTCTGCAGAGGATGCTCGGGGCTTGATGTCTCTTGGTGTACCGTCTCCTGATGGAGAGGCAGGAGCCTGCAGTTCTAAGATCCCAGCTGTGTCCTCATTCCTGAGGTTGGGAGATGGGGCTTGCCTGGGCTGGCAGCTTCCCAGCAGTGGTGGGGCAGGCTGTGAGGGCTCTGTGGTCCGCGTACTGTGGACAAGTGGTGTGCCACACTGCACGACCCCAAATAGCATTGGACTGAAATCCTCGGTGCAAGCAGTTACATCCATGCAAAAGAATTTTCCTTTCAAAGCTTCAAGTTGGCAGAGCCTATTCCTTGAGCCACACAGTGTTGGCATCTGAATGGGTCCTTTGTAAACAATTGCATCGCTCCCTCCACCGAGGCAGGTGAACGTTTGGAGCCTGCCAAGGACTGGTATCCAGAATGGTGCCTGCATCACCTCATGGTAAGCAAGAGGTGGCCAAATGGCAGGTGTGAGGCCTCAGGTCCCCAAGGTGGAGCCCCAGAATCCAGAGCAAATGGCCACCAAGCAGGGAGAGGGAACCAGAGCAGACCCAAAGGAGTAGAGAGAACAGGGCAGAGGGATAAGAGGGGCTTTTCTGATTGAGGTGCAGAATACACATGTAGGTGGAGTGCCTGCTTTGCAGGGAACTGGGCACATGGGGTCCTGCTTTGCAGGGAACCGGGCACATGGGGTCCTGCTTCCCCTGGAGGGAACCAGGGCCAAGAGACAGTTCGACCCCCTCAGGCCAATCGCGTCTGCTTTTTTTCTCCTTTGACTTAGAATTTTAAAAAACAAACAAACATTTAATTGTGCTCTAAGTGCAAAAGCCCTATAGAAACTTGAAAAGGGGCAAAGATACATATAAGGTGGTTTCGGCCTCAAAGGACACACAGTTGAGTTCATAGGCTCTTCCCCCCTTAAGTCCCTCTTTCCCTCATTTCTTCAACAAGTATTTCTCCCCAGGTACCCATTATGTACTCTAAAATTCTTGTTTCTCTTACCTTTCTTTTACCCCTAATTCCTCTCTCTCTCTCTCTCTCTCTCTCAAAAATAGTAGGCAACAAAGAGAGATTTGGGGGATTAGAAGGAAGAAAAAAACTTTAACAGAAAACGCTTATGCCCAGTCTGCACGTCTGTGTTTGTGACACTCAGACGCTGTGTGTCCATTTTGCTCGTAGCTTGGGCTGGGGAAAGGCGGTTCATTTTCTCTCGTAATGAGTTTTTGCTGAGCATTAGCCCCATCCCATTTGCACAGGCTGCATCCATGTCTTACTGCTACACACACACACACACACACACACACACATCAGTTGCGCGTCCTTGATTGACTTCGTACGTGAGTGCTGGCATGATGCTCATCTGACAGTGAGCAGAGCTAAGGAGCGAGTGGAAGCCTGGCCTCCAGGTCCTCCCACCCGACTCTGGTACCGCAGCCCCCACGACACCTGCCCTCCCTGCAGTGTGTGCATCACGAGGCTACCACCGCGAAGGCATGGAGTCCCCTCTGATGGCCAGCACTTTGAAGATTAGTAAAAGAAAAAACACAACTCTGAGATCCTAGCTACTCTTATCTTGACTTTTAACTCCATGTCTTTGATCCCTTATTTGCTTTCTTCTCTCTTCAGATGGGACCAAGAAGAGAGGGAGGAGGGATTTACTTGTGATCGAGTTACACAGCGAAGGGTTGTGTCTAGCTTTATTTAGCTCCCAAATCTCTCTTGTTATCTCTCTCAAATCCTACCTGTTAAGAAGCTTGGAATGCCATCGTTCATCTGAATCTTAAAGAAATTTTAGAGTCTTTTATTTAAAGATATATTCCTAAAATGCAAATGTCTCTGGGAGGGGAAACATGCGGTGGCAGCTAATTCGAGGGGAGAAAGTCTCAGGACGGGAGAGGACGAAGGCCAAAGCCAAACCTTGCCTACTTAGCCAGCTGTGCTGACCCCGCACCACCCCCCCCCCCCCCCCCCCCCCCCCCCCCCCCCCCCCCCCCCCCCCCCCCCCCCCCCCCCCCCCCGGCCAACGCTACATCAGAGCACAGGGGAGAAGAGAGAAGGCAGATGTGTGTGCAGATCCCCTCCCTCCAGCACATGCACACCTGGACCTGAAGTGGTGACGACAGTTGTTCTCACAGGAAAATACCTTACTGAAGGTTAAGATCACTTCAGATTTCTAAGTTACATTTTCCTAAGCGTAACATTTTTCTCTTCATTTTCTTTCGGGAAGACTAAAGTAGCTCTGCGATTTTCACATGTCTTCATACTCCAAACGGCACCCAAGTTTTCCTGGGACAGGTGTGTGTGTGCACACAGGTCTCCGTTCCCAGCACATGTCTGGGATGCCTGCAGGGGCCAAAGTCTCAGAGAGCCTGAGGACGGCGGCACTCCCTCACAGGTGCCCGGAGGCATCACTTTCCACCCAGGGGAGTGGACGCACAGATCTCTTCTCCTCCTCGTGGCCAGTTTTCTCTTTGTGATTAGTAATTGGCTCCTCTCGGTACGTGACGATCTATTACAAAAGCCAAACATTCAGAGTGGGAGCTGAAATGACGAAATTTGCTTATAATTTATGTTGGCCCCTGACATATATATTTTTTTTAAAATGATTTGGTCTCTAAGCAACTGATCTCTTAGCAACAAGAAGCACCTTTATAAAAGATGGCACACAAAGAGTGATTGCCAGAAAAGCCACCCGGTTCTTAAACAGCCGCGCATCATTAGCAAAACTCACCATCTTCAAGAGTCCAATAACTAGAAGTGACCGGCTGACTCAGGTAACCTTGATATTTGCACATTTTCCTGAAAAAAATAATAAAATTCATGCAACTATTGAAGAAAATTCTTTGCAATATGTTCATTGCTTGAGGTCTTGTTAGTCTTGGCTAACTTTTAATAGAATGTATTCTGTTTAATAACGGCTTCTTGATTTCTATGAAAACAACTTGGACATGCATTTTGTAACGAGAAAATTGTTCATTCAAAATATTTCCTTGCCATGAGAAGATGGGAGGGGAAAACAATCTATTATTTTTCAGAGTTTATTTCTGTAGGTTTTCATTTGAAGGGAGCAATTCCACACTGTGGCAAAAGGCAAAATAGATGAGTATGCAGAATGTCACCCAGCGTGCTGTGCACGGCTAGGGGGGTGAGGGGGGTGGTTGCCCAATGTATTTTTAAATTGATAAACTATTTAAAGAGTGGCAAATTTATTTTACTTCCAACTTCAGCTTTTTAATTCAGTGTCAGTTCTAGTGGCAAGTGATGGACTTTTCTTGCAAACATTCAAGGACTGGTTTTTCTTTTTCTCTCTTTCATAGCACAAGAACAAGAATCGTTTTATTTATTCTCATTGCCATAAGAAAAGATTCATTCCAAAACTAAAAATAGGAGAGATTCCAGCCATCTGTACTTTGTTTCAGGTAGCCAGGAGTTGAACACTTAAATGTCTTTCTGGAACATCGCAGTTGGAGGTGAGGGACAATTGTTTTCCACCTGTACCCCTTCAGTTAAGACTGTGCGATTACAAACCCACTTGGGCTACTCCAAGTGCATAAAAAGGAGGTTTTTGTGAGAGAGAAATAAAACTCTTTCTGAGCTTGGAAACATTACATAGAGATATCACAGATCTAGGCAAAGAGACTCTAGAAAATTGTAGTTTCAATAAAGGCAAATTGGGACAGTGATACTTTAAAAAAAAAAAAAAGAATTGCATGTGCCACTCATTTTAAATTGAGCTGTATGTTGACAGCTTCTCGGAACCAGAAAATGGGATACTTTGTCTTAATACGGAGCTGGGCAGTGGGTCAGGGCATTCCAAATCAGGGCAATTCCAGAAAATTGGGGACCTACAGTGCTCTGCTAAGACGAGACTCCTTATCAGCACAATTCGATTAATGTGATTTCAAAAGCTGCTTATGAGTTGAATTTCTGTTACTGCTACTAACTTCAGGCAGAAAGAATTCCTTCCTGTGACTGCTTTGCTCAGAAGTTGGCAACTTGAGTATCTTAAGTTGAATGGCAGAAACATTTTTTAAAAACATGTACCATGAAAGCACAAAGAAACGTACAGCTTTGTCGTTTAGAACTAAAGATTTGACGTGCTTATATTGCAGTTGGCTGTCAGTGCAGAAACATGTTTGTGGCTTTGAGGAACTTGGGTAAATAAGATACAACTTGTGTTGGCTGTGTCTGGATGTGTTTCCAGTTTTAAGTGCATCATAGTCTCCTAAATATGAAGGGGAAGAGAAATAAGCAAAGATACGGTAACATTTATATCGCAAGTGGCAGCTAAGTTTTTGCAGTGGTTCTTTAAGATTTTCCCAATCCCCACATGGTTTGCGGTGCATGTCTTGTAAGTTTTGTCTGCGCATAAGGGAACAAAGGGGCCAATGGCACTGTAGAGCTTGTCATTTTGGCTGTCTTAATGAGCCATCTAACGAGATGGGAAACAATCGCAAGAGTTGGAAGTACTCCAAATAGACTGGCCACGATGTACTAAGCTGACTCATTCTGCTGTGTTGGGATTAGTTACTTGTGAGACACACACACACTTACAAATAGTCTTGGTATAAATCATAAACCAGGAAATCAAAATGATCTCCATTAGTGAGGGTTTCCCGGGAAAAAGGATAGTTTTAATGAGAGTTCCAATTATAGTACTTATTTTGTGTCTAAAAATCCTAGATGACCTTGAGGGATTTTTCCCTTCAAACCATAGGCAGGGTTGGGTTGGTGGGGGTGGGGGTGTGTGTTGGGAGGGGAGTAAGCTGGCAGACCCCCTTCCTAACCGTTCTGCTGTGTGGGAGATCCATGCTGCAAATGGATCTATTTATTTTGGACACTTTAATACCTGAATTGAAAGGATCAGGCAGATCCTTGATCAATTACTACTTTTAACAGAAAAATTTTAACCCTTCTGAATGAATCATACTTTGGATAATTTGGTCTTTCTCTGATGAGAGGGAAGCAACAAGAAACCTTCAGAGTGCCACCAAGGGCTAGACACTTTCCACTGTGCAGTTCTTATTCCTCGCAGCAGCCGTGCGAAGGCGTCAGCATCTCCACTGGACACACGTGTAAGCCAGGTGCAGCAGGTTGCCAAGGTGTTATCTAAACAGTGAGTGGCAAAGTTGGAGTTCAAACCCAGGCCAGTCTGACTCCCAGCCTATGTGTGTTCCTTGGGCCACGATGACACAAGCAACTATTTTATTTTATTTAAGGTTTTATTTATTTTTAGAGTGAGGGGAGGGAGAGAAACATAGATGTGTGAGAGAAACATCAACTGGTTGCCTCTCATATGCCCCCAACGGGGGACCTGACCTGCAACCCAGGCATGTGCCCTGACAGGGAATCGAACCAAAGACCTTTTGGTTCGTAGGCCGGTGCTCCAATCCACTAGCCACACCAGCCAGGGCAGAAGCAAGTATTTTAGATTGACATTCAAACAGTCCTCTTTGTCTCAATAGAGCAAAAGCTCTAACTCAGGCATCTTCGCACAGAAGAGTCTCCTTAACCTTGGCACAGTTGGCTGGCAGTGGGGGTGGGGTTCAGATCTGGCATTTTCAACAACTACCTCAGGCTATGAACTGGAGACGGGCACTTGGCTGGGCTGTGGCAGCAGTGGCTCCAGGGCACGTCACCATTCCTTGCCAAGATGCACATCCCAGATGAAGTGGGGTGGGGCTCTTTGACGTACCCTTTCTGTGAGGAGAGAGCCTGAGACAGGGCTTCCCAGGGGACATCCCTGGACCACAACAGTTAGGGGCTGCACAGGTAGAGAGGAAGACAAACCGAGATCCTGAATGGGTCAAATGGCATGCCACCAGGTTAGGGTGCCTGGGAAGAGAAGCCAGGTATAGCTGGGTGGGAGGGGCTGAAATGATGCTGCAGAAAGTGGAGCTTCCTCCCAAGGACATGCGTCCTTTCAAGGTTGCAGGACTGCACCGCCCTACCCCTCTGGTTCTAAAGCCTCTCTGGCTTATGTCTCTCCCCTCTTCAAATACCCCTGACATAGGGGTCAGTCTTCAAGAGTTACTCCTGAAGACTCCCCTAAAATAGTATTTGGGTAGGAGGAGATTTGTAGAGGAATGAGACCCAGGGCAGCCGTGACTAGCCCTGGATCAAAGCACTCTACATATGCCCATTTCCTTTGACCTTTAAATCAATCAGCTCAGAGACCTGCAGTGCCTTGCTCAAAGCCAGATAATTCATGTAGGTGGAACTTGAATTCAGGTATTTTGAATGGAAACTCCGTGACTCTTTCCTACAACTGGAAAATATTACATATATTGGCACATACCAATTCTAGGGTGTGATACGGATCCGGAAAGGTTTGGGACCGGCGGTGACCTGCCTTGAACTTGGCATGGCCATCCCAGAGGAGGACTCACACTCTAATAGTTTGTAAGAGGCAGCCTCCCGTTTCTCTGCTGGGCTATACTATGGGCAATCCCTCCAACCATAAGTCAGAGGGCTGGTGGGCAGCTTTAGAAGCCTGAGAAGAATGCATAGCAATAGCTTCTGTTTTTGCACAAAGTATAATAATCATCTTTGTGCAAAAGCATCCTAGCAATCCACATGCCTCTGCTTCCCTTGGGCTCTTGTTGGCAATCAGCAGTCTGGGCTCTGGCCTGGCGTGCAGGGCCGTGGTGCACGTGGTCGGCATCCAGACGCCACACACTGATCACGGGCAGCACAGGCGGAAGGCCGCTCTGTGCAGTGCACAGAGAGTCTCCTCTCATCTTGCCCCCTGGGTAAAAGAGAGACACTGAACTCATTCCATATCGTTAAAAGCCTATCATTCTTAATTTGGGACCTGGCTTAGAGATTGCTTAATTTAGACCTCTCATTTTAGAGAGGCAAGGGGAGTTGAGTTGAAATCATTTGCCCCAAGGTCTGTGCAGCTAGCCATGGCGAGGGGTCGGGCTCTGTATTCTTGACTCCCAGTCCAGGGCTCTTTCCTCTGTATCTTAAGAACTGTTAATCCTAAGAAGACGGGGAGAGTACAAACTATTACTTCTATTTCACAGATAGAAAAACTGAGGGCCCAGTTCAGTTTAGGGACAGCTGCCACTCCAAAAGTGATGAAAATGATTAACTCTGCAAAAGTGATTTAACAGCTCCCGGGATGAACACTTTTGTCACCTCGGCAGGATACAAATGCGTGGAGTTCAGTGTTAACAGTGAACACATTGGAATGTCCAAAGGCTTTTCAGCTGGCAGATCATATTATTTCCCCTCTGTATGGAAGTAAGGAAGGACAGGAGAAAATGGCCCTTCCTGTTATGAAGCCTAGTGTTCAAACAGATTTTGCATTTATAGATTCTCTTAAAAAGATAAACCAGGGTATATCTGCATGTCAGAACTGTCAGGCAAGCTCCACACCAAAAACTGATAACAACGGGTACTGTGAGCAGCGGTCCTTGTGGATTTTCCTTCTATTGGAGCAAGGTTTTGTGTTTTTTTTTAACAGAGGATTACAACTCCCGCCCTTGAATTTGGTACTACCCTAGAAGCGGCTCTAACAAAAATACCTTGATACGCAGGAGCAATTATGGGAAGTGTACAGTTCTGATGACAATCCTAAAAACTTAATGGGAAAGTGTGAATGCACATGGATTGAGATCTCTATGCTGGGCTCTGTGCTCGGACATTTACGTAGGTTTCCTATTTAACCTGTGATGTCAGTATTCTGAGTACTATTTTCCTGATGGGGAAGCTGAAATTCCTCTATGTTGAAGGAACTTATTAAAGGGGATAACACCTCAAAGTGGTGTTTATTTATTCAACATATTTTCCGGTACTTAAATGATGTACCTGGCACTGGACTAGATGCTGGTGATATAAAGTTAAATAGGATGTGGTGTTTGTCTTGAAGAAGCTCACAGCCTAACAATGTTCATTTCCACATAATGTGGGAGCTTCTGCTCCTTTTAATAGCAAATAAGTTATTCACAAAGTAAATTCTAAAAGATTTACTGTAGAACACACATCTTGAACGCTAGAATGGGTTAGAGAAAAAAACTCCTAGGGAGATATAGGGCTGGGCGTGACGAGATGGGGAGAATTGGAGGCTGACAAAAAGTTGGCATTCGTGACATGTAGAGTAAAATGGGCAAACGCATGGAGGGGGAAGTGATTTACATAAAAGGGCCAGCAAACCTTGGTTCTTCTCTGGCTATAAAAGTTCCATGTTGAGGAATGACATAAACAATAAACTTGGTGATATAGGACACTATAGAAAACCTTGAAGAGGTTCTGCCCTGGCCTGGACTGTAGCTGTAGAAGATAAGACACCACCCAAGTCACACACAGAGCCAACAGCGGGCTACGTTGCTGTTTGGATGGGAGGAGGGAAGGAGAGAACACAGAAATGACAATGGTATCTCTAGAAGTAAGAGAATTTAGGAATTAGCTGCCATTTTTGATAGAATTATGGTGAGCTTGTTTCCCAGCAAGGTTTGTATTTTGCAAATGTGCCCATCCAAGTGGGGACATTTCTCGGAAATGTTAGCAAGTCCCTCAAAGTATAAATCAAGACATATTGGGTCTCAGAAAAGACTTGGGCTCTTTTGAGAGTCAGCAAAGAAGGGGAAAGGTCTGAAAAACATCATTTAGATGGTAAACTATTAGGATTTCCAAGATATTTTCATGGTTTTATGGGGACAGTAGGGCTATCCTGGAAAACAAGCCCGGGGACCATACCTGTAGGCCGCTGGCAGCACTGCTGAGAGGAGTCTTGCCCCTACAAATGTTTGAAAGAGCGTGTCTAAGAATGAGTGTGGAGAGGGACAAAAGATAAGATCTCAGCAGAGTGGGCGACCAATGAGAAGAGATAGGAATCAGCACAGGAGAGAGATAAAAAGTGACCAGAGACTTTAGAAGAGAGCCAGAAGCCAACCGGTCACTCAGTTCCAAGAAGATGATCTCTGCTGAGGCAGCAGAGAAGCAAAAAAAAAAAATGCTTAGACTTGCAGACAGACTCGTGAGAGAGAGGTCACTGGTACCCTCAAAAAGCAGGATGGGTGGAACAGGAAGTGGGGGAACCATACAGAGTAGAAGGAGCTGTGGGGGGCTGGAATGCCAGAGGCCCAGATCTCTGCGTGCTGAGTGAACACACGATCAGCCAGATTAATGGGGGTGAGGCGGAACACTAGGGAGGATGACAAGGGAATGAAGCAGGGCTAAGCAAGGAAGCTGTCACACCCCGGTGCAGGTCCACACCTGTGAAAGGAGAGAGGGAAGAAACAATTGTGCGGAAAGGGCTTTAGACCACAGCGCAGTTCTGAGAGTTTCAGCCAGAAATGGAAAGTCCCCAGGGAAAGACTGTCTGTTAGAAGAGTCCTGCATCAGATGGAATGGGCTACCACTGGTACCCCACCATACTTAGCCATTGGTTAGGAGCCACCCAAAGAAACATGGCCTTTCTGTGAACTTGGTGGGGAATCCACAGGGAGGAGCTATCAACTAGGCCTCCAATAGCAGGTCTCCTTCTTTTGATGGAGACCCGAGCAGGGCATCTCCATGGCCAACAATCAAAGTGATTTTGAAAAAGAACAATGTTGGAGAATTTATTTTTCAACTCACCAACCTTACCTTTGGATTTCAAGACTTACTATGAAGCTACAGTAATCAAAACAGTTGGGTGCTGGCATGAAATAAATATACAAACCCCCCCCCCAAAAAAAAAAACCCCTGGGCACAACAACAGTATGGTGATTGCCAGAGGGAAAGGAGGGGGGAAGGTGGAAGGCAAAGGGGGGAAAAAGGGGGATGGAAAGAGACTTAACTTTAGGCGGTGAACGCATGATGCAGTGTGTAGGTGATGGGTTATAGAGTTGTACACTCGAAACCTGTGTGGTTTTACTAACCAATGTCACCCCAATAAAGTCAATTAAAAAAAGAAATAAACATACAGATCAATGGAACAGAACAGAGTCCAGAAAGACTCCCACATACATATTGCCAATTTTTTAACAAAGGTACTAAGGCAATTCAATGGGGAAAGGAAAGTCTTTTTAATAAATGGTGATGGATTAACTGGATATCCATAAGGGATGGAGGAATGGGGGGTGTTGAACCCTCATCAACCCTTACCTCACACCATACACAAAAATTAACTCAAAATGGGACACAGATCTAAATGTAAAACCATGAAACTTCCAGGAAAAAAAATCATCTTTGTGACCTTGGAGTGGCAAAGTTTCCTTAGAACACAAGGTATAAACCATAAAAGGAAAATCTAGTAATTGGACTCCATCAAAAATTTAAAACTTTGATCTTTAATAGACACTAAGAAAATAAAGAAAACCACAGACTAGGAGGAAATAAAGGCAAATATATCAGACAAAGAACTTGAATCCAGAATATATTTTTAAAAACTCTCAACATTCAGCAAGACAAAACAACTTTTTTAAAACAGGGAAAAGATTTGATTAGACACTTCCCCAAAGAAGAAGATATTTGAATGGCCAGTAGCTCACTACAAAAGGTTCAAAATCATTGCAAGACCACAATCAGTTACTTCCAAAATGGCTAAAATGAAGAGACTGACACACAGCAAATGCTGGTGGGGACATGGAGCAACTGGAACTGTCCCACACAACTGGAACTGTCCCATACAACCGGAACTGTCCCACACAACCGGAACTGCCCCCACACAACCGGAACTACCCCATACAACCGGAACTGTCCCACACAACTGGAACTGTCCCACACAACCGGAACTGTCCCATACAACCGGAACTGTCCCACACAACCGGAACTGTCCCACACAACTGGAACTGTCCCATACAACCGGAACTGTCCCACACAACCGTAACTGTCCCACACAACTGGAACTGTCCCACACAACTGGAACTGTCCCATACAACCAGAACTGTCCCACACAACTGGAACTGTCCCATACAATCGGTGGAATGCAGTGGTGCTTCGGAAAATAATTCGGCAGTTTCTTAAAAAGTTAAACATATACCTACCGTACAACACAGCCATTCTATAATACTTTTGTATGCTAGTGTTCATAGTAGCCTTATTTGAAGTAAAAAAAAAGAAAAAAGAAAAACAATCTAAATGTTCAGTAGCAAGTGAATAAACTGCCACTTAACTCTACAATAGAATACTACTCAGAAACGTTATGGAACAAACTGTTAATATGAGCAACATAAGTGAATTTCAGGATCAGTATGCTGAGGAAAGAAGCCAACTTAAAAAAGAACATAGACTGAATGATCACAATGACATAAAATTCTAGAAAATGCAAACTAACCAATAGTTTCCTGGGATGGGGTGGAGGAAAGGTGGATCACAAGAGGGTGATGGAAATGTTACCCTAACTTTGGTGGTGGTTTAACAAGTTTATACACAAGTGTGTGCAAATATTTGTATGTGTAATAACAAATGGAATAAACATAGAATTGTACACCTTAAATGTTTGAGGTTTACTGTGTCGATCATGCCTCAATAAAGTGGTTTTAAGGGGATGAGGGAATGGGGTCTGATGTAACTAAAGCCACCCCACCTGTACAATAAAAATACTGAAACTGTCCTAGAAGAAACTTGGGGAGAAGTGAGTCTGGAACTTTGCTTTCCTGTTTGTCTGTTTAGAGTCTGCATCTCCCCCAGGCTGGGGGAGGAAGTGGAAGAAGGAGCAACGTCCACCGCCAAGGAGCTGTCACATTACAAAAAACACCCAAACCCGCTGAGCCTTCTGCCTGCTGAGCGGGGCTCTACCCCAGAAGGGCCGTTCTCAGTGACCGGGGAGCATGCAGGCCAGGGCAGAGGCCACCGGCCAGTGCGTCACAGCGGCCGGCTCACAAATGGGGCTGCACTTGCAGTTAATGCTCTGCGGCCACCATACTGAAATTCTTCACAATTTCATTTCTGAATGCGTGTTTTGTAAGTGAAGTCTGATGGGACTTTGGATGCGCCGGGAACTGGGACCCTTGCCTCAGGCCAAGTCGCGGAACCTGCTGCTGCCGACTCCTCCTCGAGTGAAGAGTGCCGCCCTCCACAAGGAAGGGGTGGGCTGGAAGCACAGCCAGAGGACGGAATCACGGGACGCCCCCTCCGCGCCCTCTAGCCCCCAGTGCCCAAGAGGGGCTGAATTTGCCCACGCGAGAATCCCTGTACCCCAGCGAGCACAACATTAAATGGCAAATAAAAGCACCATGACAGCTGGAGAGAAATAGCGAGGAAGAAAGAAAAAGGATTTTGGGGGGGTCTTACTTTTTGAACAAGGGGCTCCCCATTTTCATTTTGCCCTGAACCGGGCACATTCTGTCACCGACCAGGCTGCTTGAGATGACCACACTCAGTCCCCACCCAGCCTGCCCAGCGTGCTGCAGCTATGGATGCCTCAAGTAGAGGACCTGGTCTGATTTGGTCCCTGAAAGCTTCCAACCACCCCAGGGGAAAGATTTGGCTCAAACTACCCTGCCTAGCAGTAGCAGAGACTGTCGCGTTTAGAAGGAAGGTCTGGAACGTAGGACTGAACTGCTCTCCAGAGCAGAATGTGTGTTAGGGTAGACACAGGGAAAGTCCTGCTCTCATGAGATTCTTCTGGACGCAGACATCCGTGTTACTTGACTTCCTCTCCAGTGTGGAATGGGGATGGAAGTCCCAATTCAGAGTTTGAGAAACTGATGTTATGACAACAGCCACAGAGAACAGTAGAAGGCATCAAGTTCACTATTTCTTTTTTTTTTTTTTTTTTTACAAATGTGATCCAAAAATATTTTTCTTTAATAAAGATTCCACATGTTGCCCTGACTGGTGTGGCTCAGTAGGTTAGGTGTTCGTCCCACAAGCCGAAAGGTCACCGGTTTGATTCCCAGTCAGGGCACATGCCTGAGCTGTGGGCCAGGTCCCACTGATGCTTCTCTCACACATCAACGTTCCCCTCCCTCTTTTTCTCCCTTCCTTCCCCTCTCTCTAAAAATAAATGCATAAAATCTTTTTTTAAAAAAAGATCCTACACGTCATGTGTTTAACAGGAAACAATATGTTTAAAAATGTTATATAAACTATCCGGTAAGTCAATTTCTACTATTTGTTCCAGATCATATACTTTTTGTTCAAAATTTGTATATATTCTTGTGAGGTTTTCAAAAGTAGATCTGGATATGAACTTGACCAATCAAGTGGTCTTACAGGATCAGCTCTTAAGGATTCAGATTCAATTTCGGCAGCACCTTTGTTGTTGTTGTTGTTGCCCCCTAGTTAGTTTTTTTTCAAACTCCTGCTGCATCTTGATCAAGTAAGTCTCCAGGCTGTTATCGAAGTCCATGGCCTTCAGGTAGGAATCACCAAGTTTTATTTCAGTAGCTTGGATTTCCTTTCTGAATCAACTCTTTTAGTCAGACAATGACCCAGCTGCCACGAAAGAGAAAAGTGGACCTCCATTTGTCCGAGCCCCTCAGGGATTGCTGGTACCTCTTTGATTTGCCAGTTCCTTGCCTCCAGCTTTCTTCACACAGTCCAAGTCAGCGTTAGAAGCTTATTCTAACAGGCAAGAGCAGATATGAGCTCTTCTTGGGAAGCATGGTTTACAAATCTGTTCAACTCATGGATTCAGAAGTAAAAGTAAACTTGGAAAATCCCACTAAATGAGTCAGGGTGTGATAGAGACGCGGGACCAAGCCTGAACGCCATGGGTTGGAGAAGAACTGGCAGAAGCTCATCCACTTCTATCCACATGAAGAGGGAAGTGCTTTTCCTTCATCCCAGTGGGAGGGCCTCCCACCCAGCCCTTCTCCAAAGCAGGATGAAGCAGTAGAGTCTTCCACAGCACCGGCTGGGAAATGAGGAGGCCTGGGCTCTAAACTCTTATCACTAATTAGTGTGAGACCTTGGGCACAAAGTTTAACCTCCTAGGAGATGCCAGCTTGCCCTGCTCAATCAGCATATATGCAAGTTCCTCTTAGTAGAGAAAAAGCTGTGCATACAATGTGACGTGAGAGCATTATCATGTATCTTGCTCTTTGTTTTTCTCTGAGCCTGGCAGAGAAGGGTCAGATCTGGCAGAGTTTTGCAAAGTAAAAGCTAAGTCTTTCCTCAGCTGAGTCTGAGCTGAGCATCTGGGCAAACTTAGGGAGAGAACAGAGGCTTATTGCATCTTTGTACAAAGGTAACTGGTTATTTTCCTCAGTGTTGGGGAAAACTAGATTTATGAAGACTGGCCGTACTTGCCAGCCTGTAGCCTGGCACTCAGCTCATCAGGCATCAGGGTTCTGAAGCTCAAAGAGCTACAAAGGTCAGCCAGGTGACAATAATCAAGGAGAATGGAGAGCACCTGTCCCCTGGGAAGGACAACAGGTTGTTGCCACAAGGGGATGTGAGTCCAGCATGGCCAGATGTTCCGAGTTTTTCTCAGGAGAGACCTGAAATCTGGAATTTTAAAATTTACCATATCCAAAATTTTAAATAATGGCAGCGAAAGCAAATTTAAAGGATAGTATAATCTAAAATGAAGGTTAGCAGGTGGGGTGGGTTAATGAGCAAAGCTCCAGTTGAGACCAGGAAGCACAGCAGCGATGCAGCCTGTGCCCTGCCACCTTCAGAATGCCGAGAGGAAGAAGACCCTGCAGGCATCCAGGTATCTGCTGCCTCGGGCTCTCCTCTCTGCCTCTTTTTCTCCCTGGGGCTGAGGAAATGTCATCTCTCTGTGTGAGAAGGAGGTGAAAAGTCTTGCTCCTATAACCCTTCCCTTTTCTCAAAGCTATTATTGTGGCCAGTCCTCGCCCACACCTATAGGGCCCAGATTTTGAAACTCAAAAGCCTATGTAACTTGCCATGTAACTTAGTTTGTCGGAATGTCGTCCTGATATGCCAAGGTTCTGAGTTCGATCTTTGGCCAGGGCACATATAAGAATCAGCCAATGAATGCATAAATAAGTGGAACAACAAATCTCCTTTCCTCCAAAAAACAAAAATTAAAAAGAAAATAAGGCCCTGGCCAGGTAGCTCAGTTGGTTAGAGCATTGTCCTGATATACCAGGGTTGCAGGTACGATCCCTGTCAGGGCACATACAAGAATCAGCCAATGAATGCATAAATAAGTGGAACAACAAATCGATGTTTCTCTCTCTACCCCACCCTTTCCTCCCTCCCCCTGAAAAAAATCAATAAAAAGCATTTTAAAAACAAAGCCACGAAAAATTTTTTCCCTTTGCTTTCTGCTTCTCTAAGGCAATGAAAAAAAAGCACTCAGCAGAATTAATGAGGAGAGGATAAAAGGCAAACAGGTAATAAATACTGGCTACCAGCACCCAGCCCAGGGGTTATACTGGAGGAAGAAACATCACAGAGTCTCAGTGGCCTGAATGGGGGTTGAGAAGTTAGGACTAGTTGGATATAGCTGGCTATTGTCCAGGGCACATGGCAGGAAAGGAGACTAGAAAGGTGGATGAAACAAAACTCAATGTGAAAAAAAAATTAATTAGCTCAGATGTGTTATTTCTGTAAAGTTGGTGACCCAACTCTGTTATCTGTTCTGTGTAATTTCTCATATATGTACTTTAAAGTGACATAAGGGCCTCAGAAACCAGGGTCTGGAAAACACGCCCATCCTAATTTGGGTGGCCTTCACCTCTGCAAAGCTGATGCTAGCTGAACTCATTTGAGGGTACTAAATAAGGCCAGGCTTCACCTGGAGGTGTGCTACAGTTGTCACCAAGACTTCTTGCTATTCCAGGGACTGCTACTACTTTCTGCCTGCCCGCCCCCAATTCCAGTACCCTTCTCTATTTCCCTAGGCTCCCTCAGATTCTTCTTCTTCCCCAGTGGTCCTCCCAACTCCATCTCTTCACTGTACTTGGGGTGACCCCTGAGGACCCAGTTCTCCTGTCTGCCCTCTCAAGTAGAGAATGTATTTTCAATCTAAATCCCCCAATTTCAGTTTTGGGTCCTGGGATTTCTTCCAGGGTGCTTCCCCTGGACCATTAATCCATTTTTATTTCTAAAATACTGAAACCTCCTTGAGGTTCACACCATCCACCCATTCATCCTGACTCCTCTAGTCACTCTAGCCTTTAGCCTCTTTCTCCGTGTCTTCCATCCTAAGCAGTTGAATGTCCTTGTGGTGGATCTGAGTGACCTCTGACTACGGAGTTCCCTGATGGCTGCACCTTCAGTGATGTTCTCCCTCCACCTCCACACACTACCACAGGCATAGCTGGGACCTGGTCATCCCTGGCGCTGCACCTCCTTGGAAATCTGACTCTCCAACCACCGTCTTCCGGTCCATTTGCCCCTCACTGCTGTAGTTCTCCAGCCTTGGCAAGATCTCCAAGCCAGTGGCCCCTCCGCTCTGTGCCACTGGACCTTCTCCTAGCTTGAATTCCTCCTGTACTCAGCTTAGAGGCCATATTTCTTCCCACAGTGTTCTAAAAATATTATTAAATCCATTGTGTCCCTCTTGATTGTACTTGCCTTAGTAAGACTTGCCTCAGACTTATTCATGTCTGTGCCTGAGTAGATCAATGTCACTGGAGAATATGACACGACGGGACATTTTGGCATGGCTTGAACTTCATGTTCTCCACCCCTCATGTGGGCCCTCAGCACTGCCAAGCAGTTTTATTATGCTTTGCTGTGAGTCCACCACCTTGACACCCACAGTTTCCTCTTCTCAGAGGTCTGCACTGCCAACCTCTTTATCCCCAGAGAAGTGGCTCGGCGGAGAAAACTGACCAACTGCATCTGCACCTGCCCTCTCCCCCCATGTCCATTACATGGGGGCACATGTCCCTCCCTCAACTGAGGTCAGTCGCTCCACATGTGCCCTGGATCTCATCCCCTCCTACCTAAGCAGAAGTCTGTCCTTTAGGTACCCCTTCTCCTTCCCTAATCTTCAACTTCTTCCTTACACCTGGATTCTTCCCTTCAGCACTCAAATAGGGTGTGGCACAAATAATGCCCCCTCTCTTTATTACAAAATCTTTTATTACAAAATCATAAGCATGTGGCTCTGTAACATAACAATATCACACTCCAGCATACTATGTGACATTTTAGGTGAAATGTTCAAGTTAAAACTATAAATTATTACACCTGTATTATTACCGTACCAACCACACTCAAGCAGGTGTTAACTTCTGCCACACCACGTGTATGTTAGAATCCTCCATTATGAACAAAGCGAAGCAAACAGAACTTCCCTTAACTCCACGCCTCCTCAAGGTCTCACCTATTCCATCTACCCTTCATCCACAGTCAAACTTTTGGGAGTTACGCAGAGACACTGCCTCCACTCTGGCGTCACGTTCCCTTTCCATCCTGGCTCCCTGCTGCACTGTGCAGAAACTGCTCATTCCACCCAGTGCTAATTATCTGTCTCATCGCCTCGACCCCTCAGCTCTACTTGGCACAGCTAACCTTGTCTTCCTTCTTCCAACACTCTTCTGACTGGGTGATAGAAATACTTTTTGGTCTTCTTTGTAGCTTCTGACTATTCTTTTTCAAGACCCTTTTGCCTATTCCTCCATCTCCTGAATTCTTACTTATTTATTTATTTTAGAGAGGGGGAAGGGAGGGAGAAAAGGAGGGAGAGAAACACCAACATGAGAGAGAAAGATCAATTGGTTGCCTCTCACACCCCGACTGGGGACTGAACTCGTGGGGACCCAACCCACAACCCAGACGTATGCCCTGAGCTGGAATTGAATCGGTGATCTTTCGCTTTGCAGGTCGTCACTCAATCCACTGCACCACACCAGGTCAGGGCCTGAATTCTAAATTCTTGAGTTCTTGGGGAGCTCCTCTCACACCACACTCTCCCATTGCAATTTCGACTTCTCCCAAGGCCTTAACTACAATGTGTAGCCTGGTTTAATCTTTCCTGAATTCTTACCTTTTCTATCACAGAACTATAACTAAGTGCTTGTTTGGGTGATTATCTGTATATTGTTTCCCCTACTGGGACTGCCAGCTCCACAAGGATGTGTGCAATGTCATCTTTCTTCACCACTTCCAATCCCTTGGGTCAGCCTGTAAAAAAGTGACCAAGCTTCAATGTCAAGTTTTACTTGCTGGGCCCACCCTTTGCTCACCAAAGGAGAAAGCAAACATCTGCCTTCGTGGGACTGTCTACTAGTTAGAACTTGTCACTGCAGTCTTTTCTCCAGATCTAAGCTACAACTATCTTTTCTTTAGTGCAGAACAGGAAATACAGGTATTTTCTTTGGCCCCAAATGGGGGAATCCCGTAATAATAAAAATAAAGCCAGCCTTGAGGAACGAGGGGATCTTCAGGTGTTTTAGGCAGAGGAGTGACACAGTGAGGTCTAAATTTTGGGAAGCTGTCAGCAGTAAGGAGAAAGAATCAGTGGGAGACGAGAACAGAGGCAAGGGCATTTAGGTGACGCTGTTTCAGAGAGGCTGATGGAAGCCATGGG
The DNA here is from genome assembly GCA_007922815.1 of Macrotus californicus. Taxonomy (NCBI): domain Eukaryota; kingdom Metazoa; phylum Chordata; class Mammalia; order Chiroptera; family Phyllostomidae; genus Macrotus; species Macrotus californicus. The sequence goes on along the minus strand of VMDR010002272.1, from coordinate 50,879 downwards.
TTGCAGGTGGTATTGAGGATAGAGAGAAAGAGGGAGAGGTGAGACTGTCGGAGATAAAATAAATCGATATGAGGGTGGGAGAGGTAGGCAGTGAGAGACGGCCTAGAACCAGAGGCCTTTAGTGTGTTATCCATCATCCTCATCTGTAGGCTCTCACATACACGTGTTCTCTCTCCACGGAAGGACCTGCCCCACACTTAAATCCTCAGAATCTTATTCCTCCCTCATGGTCTCTACAAGGAGCTCCTTGGCTACCCGAGAAAGAGTGGCTCTTTTACCCCAGAGCACTTTGTTCAGGTGGTCAGTATTATAGCCCGTCGTGTATGACACAACTGTTTGTGTAGTTGACTATAGCAAGGCATCGTGCCTTCTGTGATGAGATAGCCACTTCCAACTAGAACAGCTGAAAAAAATTCATAAATTGAAAGACGTACATTTACTGTATTTCCTTGACTTATAATTAATCAAAGCATCTTTTTGTCTTTTTTTAAAGAAAAACAAAGTTCTGGTGGGTCATGTTAATAATGTGTACTTCTCATTTCTCTAATAAGATTTATATAAAGGTCTTAGATGATCCTGGCCTGCTCCTTTCTTTGCCTTCAGAGTAAACAATCTCTTAACTCTGGAATAGCCCAAGACCCTGAGACACTATCTCTGAGCTTCTGAATAATTCATATCGAAAAACCCATGGTAATTTCATTCCAGTACAGCTGGTGCCAATTAACTTCTTTGCAAGTTATCTGTGTGTGTGCATGCCTTAGTAATGTAGCCTGTTAAAAGTCGCCAGGCATTTTTAGTGGCACTGGATGTACATTATGACATAGTTTAGCTCATATGTACTCTGGATTGGCTTACACAGACTTTTTTCATAGTTAATGTTTTCCCTAGACATTCACTAGGGCTTCAGTAGCCCTTTAGGACCAATGCCTCCATGAAAACACTAAAAAAATTCTGAATTCATGTCTTATGCCATCACCAAGAGCACCCGGCCATCTTGTTTCAGCAGAATTCTAATGATTCTTTAGGGCTGGAAGGACAGCCTCCTGATTCCCAATTCCCTCCTCTGAACTGGGTCAATCCTTTTGTTGTTCACCTTCATAATTTGCATACTCCTTTTCTGTGGTGTTTATCACACAAAGCCTTGATATTTTTATTTTTATTTGTGTCTTTCTCTTTAGTTGTATCATGAGCTCTTTTTTTTAATAGTCTTTTTTAAAAAATATTTTATTTATTTACTATTTTTTAGAAAGAGGGGAAGGGAAGGAGAAAGAGATGGAGAGAAACATGGATTGGCTGCCTCTCTCATGCCACCAGCTGGGGACCTGGCCCACAACCCAGGCATGTGCCCTGACTGGGAATCGAACCACGACAACCCTTCTGTTCACAGACTGGCCCTCGATCCACTGAGCCACACCAGCCAAGGCATATTATAAACTCCTTAAAGGCAGAGATAATATTCTCTTAGTGTCCTTCCTACCTGCCCTCACCCCACCCCACTCATCCTGGAATTCTAATCCCATGCTTTGCACTTAGTTGGAGTTCATTGTCCTAGAAAAGTTAATGAATGAATCATAAACAGAATTTGGGTCATTTCCCCCACAAAATGTATCACCGGTCTTTGCCCACAGTGAAAGCCCTCATCTTCTTCCCTACCCACTCCTGCTGGCTCCCTGTAGTTTCTCCCCATCTGTCTGGCATTTCCCTCCACCTCTCAAATGCTTTCCAAGCTGCTGCAACCTTGGCACCTGCACCATCACCCCCGCTTTTGACTCATCTTAAAGTTGTTTAGTCAGGCTAGTTCCAGAGTTCAGCGCTCTTTTGTCTGGAAAACCATCTTATCACTCCTGGTTTCTCCAGTCCTGATAACACTGACCCCCACCGTCCAACCCATGGTATTTCTACAAGAAAGCGAGCCTTCTGAAGTCTCCCTCAGCAAAGGAGATGGTTGTCTCAGAACCAAAAGATGCTTTGTGCAGTGCCCAGTTCGCCCCCTAAAATCTCCCTTGAAACCAAGGAACACAGTGTGGTCTCTCTCTGGCTTCTTTTCTTATATATATATTTTTTGCACATAGCCAACACATTGCCTCTATCTTCCATCATTTCTAAACTTGTTTGCCAGAAACAGATGCTTGTGTAATGTCTACACTGTTATTTTTCATGTAAATTTTTTTTCTCTGCTTTGGTTACTACTTGACAAGTGTTCCTGGTGATAGTAACCCTAAATCCTAACTCTGCCTAGAACTCTTCTGTGGGTGCTCTCACTACCACTGTCTCCACTACTGACCACATCGTCCTCCGAATGGCAGAGGGCAGGGCTCATTAGCCCCATTTTACAGACGCACAGTCTGTGGCTGGGGACCCTGTGATTTCCCTAAGCTGCTGAGGTCTGTAAATGGCCGTGGTGGGTGGAGGCAGAAAGAGTTAGAACCCACAGCTTCTAAGACTTTCCCACTTTCTCAAGTTTCTGTCACATTTGTCGTGAGCAGCATTGGCAGCAGCCAATTTTGGTTCCTTGGACATTTAGTCATCCACTTAGGTTGCCTCCCCTATTTTCTTGGATTTAAACTCTTTTCATTGAATAAATCAGATTTACATTTTAAAGAGAAAAAACACTCTTATAGTCCTGCTGGTTTTTGTAAATCTTCGTAACAATTTTGGCAGGCAGCCAACAGACATACATTGAGCACAGGCTTGTTAGCCCTTTTGCTAGAGAAGGGGAGGCTGGCACAGGCCTGGGAGGTTGTGGGGGATGGTGGGGGGAATTGGGGGGGGCGGCTGGAATCCAGCCTGAGCTCCATTGAAGGAGCGCCTTTTTCAAAGTTAATCTCCCGGAGGTGGAGGCTCTTTCTAAGTCACACAAATGAGCTGCTTTGGCTAACAGGATCCAGTTGGGCAGGGGCTGGAGGAGGGAGGCAGGATAGTTTACAGTCTCACCCGAGAGTCACGCAGCTAGGTGACATTAGAATAAAGGCATGCTATGACTGTCACCCAGGATGCACACCAAGTGCTAACTGTGGTCGGGGGTAATAAAAGGGAAACAAAGGCAGGAGAGGTGACTGTGGACTGGGGAGATCTGGAAAGCTTTGTGGAGAGACACCGATTTGGAAAGCACGTGGTCCTAGCTAAAAGGAGGGAAACATAGTGCCATCCCCTGGCAGGGCCTGCAAGTCCTACCTAGTGATTGCTCAAGGAGTCTCCAGGCCTTTGGAAGTAGGTCACTATACAATGTTAGCTACCCAGGGCAAAGGAGAGGACAGGGAAGAAAGCAAGAGGCAGCAGAGAGGATAAGAGCATGCTTCTGAACAACATAGCTGAGTAGCTTGGGTAAGATGCTGCTAGTTTTCAGACTTCAATATTAGTAGAACCTACCTCCTAGACTTGTTAGGAAGATTAAATGAGACTATTCCCTACAAAGTACTCAGAACAGTGCCTGACACACAGTAAGTGCTCAATAAGTGTTAGCTATTATTATGATCACACAGGTATATATGCATGTTTGTAAAGTTATTGATCTGTGCACATATGCACACACAAAATGCCTATTGTGGTCTACAAGTAGTATTAGCATCCATAGACTGAGAGTTGATATATTCCAAGAGACACCAGAAAGGTCAGGGAGAGAGGACTTGACCTTCATGTGTGGTTGCTGTTTTTACATGGTTTACAACGTTGGGATAGCATTTAGAGGAAAATATCACAATGAAAATGGTGCTGTTTGGGACTGACCTTGGTTCCCGGGGCTCAGGTGCTACAGCAGGGTCTTAGAAGCCAAGGCCTGTTTGGATTCCGCACGTCACAGCATGAAGGTAAGGCTCCTGTTGGTTCCAACCCCAGGGCCAACAGCAGTCCTCTGAGCTGCACTCTTCCCGAAGGTGCTTATGGTTCAGGCCCTGGGGATCAGAGAATACCAGTTTCATTGCCAAGGGAAATTTCCAGAGCGGCTCTCCTCACCCTTACAGAGTCATTACCTGCTCGGCCCTGCCCTGGACCGAAGGGCTCACAGAGGCCTGCTCTAATATCTAGCCCCAAAGTACAGTGAGTTGTGGCCACCACAAGTTCGAAACAGTGAAATCAGGACTTTGGGGCAAGTTACTTGATCTCTCCACATCTGTAAAATGGATATAAAAATAAAATGTTCATGGCACTGTGAAGAGTTAGCTGTAACAAGGTAAAGGCTGGTGTCCAATAAAAGGCCGCCATTGTAGTTGTTAAGAGCTGCGACCACTGTATGGGTGCTGCAGGCAGCAAGAAGGGGCGTGGCAGTTGCTACAAGCGCACTTGAAACTCACATGTAATAAAGCAACCATACGATCTATTGTCTAAGTCCCTGGGCACTTTTGAGAGTAAAGGGAGTGCTATTATTAATAATGATGTTGGGACAGCAGGCCCAGATTGGACTGTCTTGGGTAAGTAAACAAGTCCATGATTCTTACCCACCCCCCATCTCCAAGGCCAAACTGAGTACACCTCTTTCTTCAAAACATAATTCTTAGTGAAATGTTTTTCTCCTTCTTGACGTCTTTATCTTTTGAAGGTTATTTAGTTAGCTATCACTTACTGGGGAATAAACATGTTAGTCATTGTACTTGGTGCTTTAAATAAATGAGCTCCAAAATCCTCAACCCCCGTAGGTGCTACCTCCATCACACAGCTTTGGAATCTGAGGCTCAGGGAGGTTGAGAAACTTGCCCACCCAAGGTTACAGGCCTTGTAAATGGTATATTGGGGATATACCACATAGGTTAGAGCTTATGACCTTTACTGGATCAGATGTGTAGAGGGCAGCCCAGAATGATTTATGTGGGGCCCTCACTCCCATCCCTCACCTGCTGGACTCACAGGATGGGTACCAACGTGCAGATCTACCATTACACACAAATTCCCAAACACTCAGGTTAGAGAACCGGGCTGAAGAACTATTGGCTGCTGTTTGATTTTCGCAGAAATAGGGGTTTCATAAATATAGGTTATTAAACCTCCTCTCAGTTTCTTTGTTAATGGCATCATGTGCAGTTTTCACAAGACCTGAAGATTGTATATCTAAGCCGGCAGATTTTATCCTTATTTTTTTCCATTGTCGGTATTCCCTTACCCACTAAGTGTCTGTAGATAGAAAACATTAACTCTGAACGTCTGCTTCCCTGTGAACAAAGCTAGGACTCCCACAAAACTGGGGAATGACACTCGGAATTCAGGTAAATTATGTGGGCAATGTCATCATTTCTGGGGCCATAATTTTCAGGAGGATGGTTCTTCTAGTGGTGCAGGAAAATGTCTGCTTCTTGCAGCGCTGGCCTGTTTGTAAAAAGAGCTCTTTAGCAAGCACAGTATTCATCCATCATTGCAGAGCCTGTCACCTCCAGGGTGCCAGTCCAGAGGTGATCTCATTACATATATCATGTCCTCGCAAGTGCAAAGCTCCCTCTACACCTGCTGGCTCATTTCTAAGGGTCGCGGATAACAGATTCCATGCAGAACTTGGGATCAAGAGCAGGCAAGTCACAATTTTTGTCTCAACTAAACTTGGGCCTCAGGGGCAGTTTCCATCAGGGAGTAAGGGCTTCCACATTCTCAACAGTGGTGTTGATGCCAGCCCTGAGGAGTGGGAACACCAGTCAGCCTCCTTCCCCACCCACCTGCAAGGATGACAAACTGAAAATAAAACTATTCTCAAATATTCTGCTGAGTAAATCTTCCTTTGAGTTACTTTAACTGGGTTTTATGTAGATAAGTGCCCCTCTTTTTGTCCCACGTCACGAGTGCTTTCATGAGAAATGGTGGAAGTCAATTCAGGTGTGCCCACCTGCTTGTGGGGCCAGTCCCCCACTTCGTTCCCCTGACAGGTCAAGAAACCGTGCGAGCCTGTGCAGCCCCGCTATTCCAGGGATCCTTGGCACAAGTAGTGTCTGCCCCAAATTACTGGAATCATGCCTGCGTTAATTTGGAAAGAGGAAGTTTTCCCACTTTAGGCAACAGCATTGTCTTCTTAGCCATCAAAGTCTTTGTACGCACTCTTCTTGCTTGCTGGAATAAATCACCCTTTTGCCCTTCCTCCTGGAAAATACATGCTATTTTTCAGAGTCCGCTTGAGGGGGCACCTAACCTCATCTGGAAGAGATTTTCTATTACATACTCCCATAGGACCCTGAATGCTCCCTTTGATAAACCTCATCTCATGTTTATACTTACTATTAGCTCAGGGCTCACCCTCACTACTGGGTGACGAGCTTGAGGGACAGGGCCTGCGGGTCGTGCTCCTCCCGTGCCCATCACCTGGCATGGTGTCTAGCACAGATACCAGCAAAAGAGTGGAGTACTTCACCGTGTGGGAGAATGTGTCTGGTCCACTGGCTGGGGAATGCTTCCCTGAGGCTGGAGATGCTGCTTCTCTCCCTTCCAAGGATATCGCTTTCAATTTCAAGCTTTGTTCACTTTCACTTTGCTCCTAAACTCCAGGAGAATTAGAGGGAACTTCAAGCAAAATTGCCTGCCATTTATGTCACACTGCAGTTATGTAGACAGTTGATTTAAGTGATCTCTAGGCAAGGGAGTTTCTATTATCTCCATGTTACTGGCAAGGGAACGGAAGGGTCAGAGTGGTGCAGTAACCTGCCCCAAGCCACACAATATGGTGCCAAGCTATAAAGTGAACTATTCTCCATTATGATATAATTATAATGTCATAAAAGCTGTAATAAGGCTGATTATGTCTTACTTCCAAGTTCTAAATGGCCACAGATCATTAGAACCTTTTTCAAACATCACTTACTAAGGACTCATCCATTGCCTCTTTGGAAGGTTACCCTCCTTATAGAAATTTTGATTATTTTATCGGAATTCTCATGCCTGGCCAAAATCTCCCATGTTCTCTATCCCACCCATTCTCTGAGAAGTCATTTTTATGTGCACATTGTTCTGCTTGCTTTTTCCTCTGGCTGGGCCACTAACCTCCACATCTAATCTATACTTGCTCTTCTGAGTCCCCAAGTATGTCTCTTTAGTATCCCCTGAAGCCCCCTAGGTTTACCACGCCCACCGTGGAGCACTCCTTAAGTAAGGCCTAGAGCACCTGCGGTCCCAGCAGTACTGCTTCATTGTCACGGGGCCTCTCCCCATGGGTGCCTGACTGGTAAGCAATGGCTACATCAGACCTTCAGGCCACGAAACACGTGACTCTCTCACGCAGCCTAATCGCTCACTTCAGGGGTACCACCCAAACACCACCAGAGCTCCTTCTTTGGAATTGCTTTCAGAAATCTGTGGAACCTTATTTTACACATCCTTAGTAAAATTCTGGTTCAAGATAGTGGATGAAGCACAGCCTACATATAGCACTTGCCACACCTCAAATCTCCTGAATTAATAGAAAAGATACTTTTAAAATCCACAACTGAACCATAAAACAAGAAGGGGACTCCTACCGAGGCCAGAAATTCTGGAAATATAAAAACTTGATGGGATCAACCCGATAAAGGAAACAAATCAAAATACACACAGGAGTGTCCCTATAAAAGCAGCTCAAAGCCCAAAAAAGCTCCTTACCTAGAGAAAGGTGGGTTTATAAGAGCAGGAGGAAACCAGGGATGACCAGCAGCCTAGGACACTGGTTTCAGGAGTTCCTGTACACCTTTCCCCTTACCAACCAGCCCTTAAAGTGGGGCTCTGCCCAGAGAAGCTACTAAACAGAGGGCGGGATCTGGAGACACAGTGCACGCCCAAGCCCAGAAGCCTGATGGCGAAGACGTTCGGACTGGTGGGATGTCCCGCCCCTTCCTCATTCTCCCTAAAGACAGACTGAAGTATAGCCTGTAGCAAAGCATCCTGCCTCTTCTCATCGTCCTCCGAATGGTGAGCAAGCCGAAGCAGCCAGCTGACTGACAGGAAATTTCAGCCACAAAAATGAGCACATAATTAGGACCAAACATTTGGTTAATGCCAATACCATGGAAGGAAGTCACAAACTGTAAGGAAACAAAAGAGTTTATACCTGAGAAGAGAGATGTGCTGATCCATCAAAACGAGACTATAGAATATGCTGACTTAATAGTCTCAGAGACAGGAGCAGATATTGCACCCGTAACATAATTAACCGATAATAGGTATTAATATTTTGATTTTTGAAGTAAAAATCTAAATGGAAGAACTGAAAAGCCAAATAAATAGCAGTTGAAGAGCTGGAAGATTCGATTGAGTAGTTATCGCAGAATGCAGCACAAAAAGATAAAAGATATGGGAAATATGGAAGAGTAGGTAAGAAACATGAAGGATGGCTCCATAAGACCCAGTATTTGTCTAATTGGTATAAGAAGCAAAAATAGTGAGCATGGAAGGGAGACAATATTTAAAGAAAGATTAGCCGAGAATACCCCAGAGCCGAAAAGGACCGCCTAAATTCTCAGAGTACAAAAGCCGCGCACAGATGATCCGAGTGCGGCCAATTTCTTCACCCACTGCAGACAGACTTGACCTGGGAGGCGGCAACACGTCTTCTGAAGCCGAGTGCGGCAGAAAGATGAGTGATCAAACTCAACTCTTATTAAAAATTAAGTTAAATTAGATGTAAATTTAAAATATTTTTGCAAGGCTCTACTATTAGCACCCACATAGCCAGTTTTCTCAAAACTTCTAAGTTCCCTTGCATGGGAGTACATGTATGCTGGTTTCCTAGCACAGAAACGCATGCTCAAACTAAAAGCTGCAGTGCCAGCTAAGAGAGCGATGTCCCATGTCTTCCCTCTGCATCCCCACACCTACAAACAGTTCAACCAGTACATAATAATGCTTCCCAGCATGAATCTGAACCCAGAAAAGCTGGTGTTTGTGCCACCAGTCACCTACCAGATCCAATAAGAAGAGACAGGGAATGAATCTTTTTTTCTTTTTTTAAAATTGTTGTTCAAGTACAGTTGTCTCCATTTTCCCCCCACCATTCTCCCCGACCCCAGCCATCCCCACCACCCACCCTTGATCCTACCCCCCTTTGGCTTTGTCCATGTGTCCTTTATACATGTCCCTTGACAACCCTTCCCACTTTGCTCCCCATTATCCCCTCCCACCTCCCCTCTGGTTACTGTCAGTTTGTTCTTAATTTCAATGTCAATTGAATCTCTGTGGGTGATTTACTCAGATGGTCAGCGATCTGAGGAGATGGCAGGTTTGTACCCAAACAGACTGTCTTCATTTCCATTTTAAACTGACCCTGTTATTGCCCTGGCTGGTGCGGCTCAGTGGATTGAGTGCCGGCCTGGAAAATGAAAGGTCACCAGTTCTATTCCCAGTCAGGGCACATGCCTGGGTTGCAGGCCAGGTCCCCAGTTGGGGTCTTGCAAGAGGCAACTGATTGATGTATCTCTCACACATCGATGTTTCTCTATCTCTCTTTCTCTCTCTCTAAAAATAAATAAATAATATCTTTTAAAAAATAAGCTGACCCTTTTCACAAGGAGGAAGAAAAAGTGTAGGTAAGAGGTTTGGAATTTGTGGAAAATGTTAATCAGATAAAAGCTGCAGCATTCTTTCATCTGCGCCCTGGGCGGTGGGGCCTTTGTTGGGCCCTGGGCGGTGGCCTTTGTTGGGCCCTGGGCGGTGGCCTTCATCTGTGTCCGTCTCTCCCTGGCTCAGATGAAAGCGCAAGGGCTCAGATACCTTCTTGATGGCTTGCAGTCCTCCTGAGGCGCAAAGGTGAAACTGCTTATGCTCTCCTGGAGTCAAGGTGGGTCATATTTTCCATTCCTGGGACAACAGCTTTTTATAGACATTGATTGCTAAGCTTATTAGCCACTATTACCTGAAACTAAAACTTTTCCAACATTTGAGTCCCCCATCAAATCTAGCTTCTTCAGTCTCATTATCTCCAATCACCTTACTCACGCCAACCTCCAAGCGTTCATAGAGCCTCCCCTCTAGTCACCATAAATAGCCAACACCGCAAAGCGCAGGACAAGCCTTCACCTTCCACACAAAGCCTTCTTTGGCCACATCTCAAAGCTGATATTTCTTTGTACTTGTCAACAGTATCATGCTTATTAGTTTTTTCTTCCCAGAGACGACAGGCTCTCATCGAGCCGAGAGAGTGTCATACATTTCTTTTGTGCCCTCCAAGGACCTGCTAAAATGAAAATATCCCCCGGAGGGAGAACAAGTTGAAAGATTGTCTCCAGAGACTATTTTGGTGAGCTGGATCTCCTTTGGGGAAAAGAAAGTGGGTGGATAGAAAATATGGGGAAATGACCGAAAATGGAAGTGAGGGGTAAGGAGGGGCACTGGAGGCAAAAGTCAACTATTCCACAATTCTGCTCAGGCCCCTCAGTGTCCCTCACATGACAAAAGGGTCAGAGAATCAACTGACCTCCAGGCTGCCAAGGGAGCTTTAGAGACTCCCTTATTCCCTGGCACCCTCAGAGTACCCAAGAGAGGCCAGGTGACCTCCCCAAAAGCACATGGTCTACAGTGGCTCCTGGTGACAATATTCCAGTCCAGATACTGCCCTTATTACCTGTGCTCTTGCTGGAGACTGAAGACTAATAACAACTTTTATTGAACTTATCTATGTGCTAGATTCTCCGATAAGACCCCAATATGCTTTATCTCATTTCCTAATCACAGTTACCAAGAAATACTTTTAAGTTCCCCTATTTTCTGATGAAGAAACTGAGGCAGAGCGGTAGCAATGAATGCACACAGTGGTGGGAGTCCATGCGAACTCAGGAAAGCAAACGGCACAGGGAGGGATGCAGGAGCCCTTTGAGTTTCTTTCCCATCAGTTCCTTCCTCATTCTTTCAACTTGCAATGCCTTAACTTGCTACATTGTAAAATAATGCTTCTCCTTCAAGGCCTGCTCATAATGTTACCAGCCAGGAAACTGGCCAGAGTAGTGCGGTTCCTGACTTTGCACAGGAAAAGGTTTCACAGCATGAGTCCAGGTGACTTGGAGAATATATGTGTTAAAGCTGGAGACAGTGAAACAAGGAAGGGTGTAGGATAGAAGTAACAGGAGAGAGCTTCAGCAGGGCTGCTTTGGCTCTCCAGAAATGTTATAGGAGAGAAGTGAGCCACTGCGGGGCTGCCGTGAGCTCACTGGAGAGTCAGAAGAAAGGAGCCTTGGAGACAGGATCAAGGGTTAGCCGGAAACGAGCTGCCTGCCCACTGCTCCCCTGGCTGCAGGACTGAACTCTAAGGTTGGGGACCCTTAGAGTTTAGGAGGGGCAGGCCTGAGAGGGAAGAAAGGCGTGGGCATCCTTTATCTTGAGGGTTTTTGAGAGGTTTTAGGGGAGGATCTCAAAAGAAAATTCAGCTTTATTATGCTCGGGCACAAACATGAGATTTATTCCCTTCACTTCATCTGCCCTTGAGTGTGGTTGGCACACATGGCACTAATTGGATTCCTACTATCTATCTCCCTGAGGAGGGTGATTTAAGCTATTCGCCCTCTGGGTAGGGAGCGAAGTATAAACCACTTACTCTTAAGTGTCCTTGGTTAGGGAAGACAGGATTTTGCCATTTACCAGCTGGCTGTAAACTGCTTTGAGGTTGAACTGCCTCAGTTTCCCTCTTCCACTTGTCCTGGCTTCCTAGCCTGTCTCAATTAAGTCATGCTCAACTTTTCCAGGATAATGATTTCCTCCTCTCTCCCCATAGTTGTTTATGCCTCTGATTGAACACTTGTAGTCTGACTTATATTGATAGTAACATGGATGGCTCTGTCTTGTCCAAATTAACTCCTTGAGGGCAAGGACCTCATTTTGTTCATTGCTGTGTTTCTAAAGCCATTTTAACAGTGGCCAGGACACTGAAGACAGCATATTTTTGGAGTGAACACAGTGGTGTCCACATGTATGTGTTCTCAGTGAGGTGGGACCCTCCATGGCAAAAGCCCAGTGATCCTGTGAGCCTTCAAGTCCACTGAGGGCTAACATGTGGCCTTGGACAGTGTCAGTGTGAGGCAGGCTACAGATGGGGCCTCAGGGTATCAGGCATGCCCCTCACTCTCCCCTTAAATCTTTCTCACTGGTTCCATCGGCTGCATATCTACTACTTTATCATTAAACCTTCACCTGTATTCAGGGTCCCTGTGGAATGTAAAATGCCCAAAGAAATTTCACTCACTTATAACCTGGACACCACACTCTACCGGTCAGTGAAGGTGGTTTTGATCTGGAAAGAGCTTCTGGGGCCTTGGGAACCTGAGATGGAGGATGAAGAAAAGAACTGAACCCAAGAGTTGTTCATCTGAAGTCTGTGGATGGGCCTCAGGGGAGCCCGGACCCACAACTGTATTCACAGCTTTGCTCATTGATTTCCGACTGTATCTCTCCAGGGTGCTGGTCCACAGTTTTCACCAGATTCTCAGAATGGGTCCGAGGCTCTAAAGAGAATGAAAAGAGCTCCTGGCTGTTGGCGCCCCAGGTTCCCCGACATCCCAGTGTGGCTCTGGGACCTGGGCCCACAGGCACCACTGGGTGGCCGAAGGGAATGGTGCAGAAGGAGACAATGGAGGAAGGTGAAGAAGGGCAAACGCACTGGGGAGGGCCTGAAGGAGAAGATGCGATAAAGAGCGAGGATGCTGGACATCAGACTCAGAGCTAGAAGAGGTCATATGGCCCAATCCCCTCGTTTTATAGATAAAGAAAGGGGGTCCAGAGAGGTTAAGTAAGCCCAGCAAGTGGGGTCAGTCAGTGGCTGCCTCACTCTAGGCCATCTCTGTGGCCTCACAGCTTGTTCATTAAACAACAGATAAATTCACCAGAAAAGGCCAGTAATGCTGCTGTTATCTGACTGTTTGGGTGGTGGCTAGGGGCCACTGCATTGCCGAATGCTGGAATTCAGAGAAAATAAAATATTTCTCTGGGATTATGTGAATACATCATTCGTGCATGACCTCAGCCCTGAAAAACTTAACCTGCTCACTCTGTCCGTTTGCCAACATTTACTGAGCACTTAGATGTTCAAGGTCCTCATGGTCGCTTCCATGGGGGCCCTAGAGATAAACAAGATGTGAGTCTGCCTTGGAGAAATTTAGGCTGTGCTGTGCTTACTGATGAAAGACATTCCATTGCTGAGGCAGCCAGGTGTGTTCCCTCCAGGGCTGGCTTTTTCCAGCCCTTGCAAGAGGAAAGTGAGCCGGAACAAGTTCTCCTGGGATCGCGGTATGATAAGTCTTGGACATCAAGGCTCAGGAGTGACTTTGGATTTGTCACGAGACACAGGTCTGGTGGCCTCTGTGGCTGGTGGCATCAGGGCTACCCTAAGCAGTCCCACCTGTCATGGTTGCTCCCAAGTCACAGAGTCATACAGCTCCACGTACACGGAGACCTTAAAGCCCAGGCAACCACAGCAAGCACCACTGGTGCACAACTCTGAACTTTCACTGTAACCCAAACTTCAGTGACCTGATGTAGAGAGAACTCACTACCTCAGCCAGGGCTCAGGGAGGCATGGGAAGTGAACGAGGGCACAGGGCTGCTCAGCCACAGAGCTGAGGCATGAACTCATGACCACCCCCCACCTCCCCACCACCCTCAAATCCTCAGAAATAATATTGTTACTTCCACCTTTTCCCTCAGGTTAAAAGCCAAAATTGGACTGAAAAATCCTTCCACCTTATCTCCTGTGCTGTAAGGCATGTTAGGTCTTGCAAAACTGAATTGAAAGTGAGAGAGTAGCAAACTTCTTAGAAAAATGAGTGATGCTGCAGGAACAATGCCCAGCCTTGTCCCTTCTGCCTCCTCCATGAGACAGGCTCAGCCAGCCAGTGAGAAAACAGATGGGTGTCTGGCAGCGCCTTCACAAAAGGATCTGAGGGCCCCAGGGTAGATCTCTGATCCCACAATTCCCCGCACCCCACCCCTTGGCTCTTGGCCTGAAAGGCCTTCAGTGATCAAGATCTAGAAGGCTTTTCAGCTGTTCACTGCTGACTATACTTTAAAATACACTCTCTTACGAGACCCTCAGGAAAGTACCATTGGGATATCAGATGCCATTGGGAAGACAATGGATTTAGGTATCGGAGGAACAAGAAGTCACCCTCAAAGGGGCAAAAAGTGAAAGCTGAGATACAAAGGCAGCCAGGCCTTCTGGAAGTTGGTCAGTAAGTTATTGCAAAGAAAGGAGTTTCCACAAACGTGCACTGAAGTCATAGGACCTCACAGATGAGTATGAAAGCTCCCGTGCTGCCAGCAGCCCAGGGATCCTGGGTCTGCCTGCTCACATAAAATATGGGTTTGGGCTGCTGGTACACTTTCCTAAAGGGAAAGTTACCTTTCATGCACGGTCAGTAGTCTTCCTTACATGGCTGCTATGCTAGGGGCTGAGGTCTCCCAGTGGTAGGTGCCCTGTAGGGAAGTCCACACCAACCACACAGCGTTGATCTCTCTGGGTTTCCCTTTTTGGTTCCTATTATGTCTCTCCTGCGTCAGAACAAGACGTTTCCAGTGACTCGCTTGGAAGCTTTGTGGAAAGAATGAGTGGAACCTCCAGGGACATGACCCCAGTGCCAGGGCACAGAAATCAGATCACAGAATGTGTACATGGGTAAACCTTTCCCACTCTTAAGTCCTTAAGTCACCACTGAAAAATGACCTTACCTCCCTGGACTTCGTGCTGTTTGTTCGTTTTCCAACAGAGAGAACTACACTATCAGAAGATCTCAAAGTGTCTTTTAACCTCTGATAACCTGTGTTTCCTTGGTGTAGAAGCTTCACTTTCCTTGGGACTTATGCCTCTCATTTTTTTTTAATCCTCACCTGAGGATATGTTCATTGATTTTTTTTTAAAGAGAGAGGAAAGGAGGGAGGGAGGGAGAGAGAAAGAGAGAGAGAGAAAGAAACATTGATGTGAGAAACACTGATTGGTTGCCTCCTGTATGCATCCCAACCAGGGATCAAACGCACAACCTTTTGGTGTATGGGACGATACTCCAACCAACTGAACCACCTGACCAGAGCATGCCTCTCATATCTGAATATATCACCTTCCACAATCAGGGTCTTCGGTGAATATTTAATGAAACTCTCTAGGACCCTGAGTTACAGAGTGACTTGGCAGTCAGAAACAAGAATGTCCCATATCAAACAGAGAGTAAGGTGGGCTATTTGTATCGGGTAAGAGAAGGCTCAGGGAAGGATGATGCAGACCTCTCCCAGAAGACCCACAGGCAGAACCAGCTGCACTAGGGGGACATGAGAACTCTTACAATAGGGAGGTTGCACTAGGGAGTAAAATCTGTACAAAGATGGAAAGAGTGCAAACTCAGGCACAAGTTTGTAGTGTCCACGTACAAAGGTCTGGATGCTGTTCTAGGGGTGAGGTACAGGTGTGAAGGAGACAGACACGTATCCCCAACTTTGGGGAACTCACTTTTGAGGAGAGGAAACAGAAGGATATGACTTTTAAGAATGAATGCCCCGTGGTGAACACACAATACAACATACAGGTGATGTATTACAGAATTGTACACCTGAAACCTATATAATCTTATTAACTAGTGTCACCCCAATACATTCAATAAAAAATTTAATACCCTATTTATACTGTAAGGGATTTGGAGAAACTTACAAAAATACATTCAACTCCAAAGGATAAATATAAATGATTTTATTTTCCTGACAACATCTCTTTAGAGAAAACGGTGTGTGTGGCTAACCTTACAAGGTCACTCAGAGTTGGCTTATGGCCTGGCACCAGAGCATGATTGGGCCAAGGCAGTTGCAGAAAGGGCACAACTAGGTCCAAGTGTGCAGTGCTTTGCATCGTGGCAACTGATTTAGATACTAAGTAAAAGCTGCAATGGGCTGGGAACTAGATTGGGCCTCGTGAGAGATATTTTGTTTGGCATTATGCCCGATACTCTGACAGGAGGGCTATGCTCCACAATACATTACAAGTCTGTTCACCTTATTTGTATCACCTGTGTAGCCCTTGAGGGCATTAGATCTTGGGACTTCTCAGAGTGGACTGAGGGTCCACCAAGAATCCCCAATGGATTTTTCACAAAGGCTTTTTGAAAACAATTGGAGTAGAGAGTTCAAGGTAATTTTTGGCAAGAGTCTCACTCCCTATTGCAGCCTCCCTGAGCCCCTTCCTCTCAGGCCTTCCCTTTCGGTTCATCCTGCACACCGCTGCCAGATAGTTTCTCAACTCGGTTTTTATCAAGTCAACCCCCTGCTAGAAACCCCTCTAGATTCAGGAAATCTAATGAGTTCTCAAAAGAAGTAAGAAGCATGGCAGCAAGCACTTAGTCTGGGGACTGCAGGGAACTCAGAACAGATACAGAGGAATAAGAAGGAACAGTGGGAGAAAAGACAAAGCCTATCACAGCAACCACAGACAAGAAGATTCAAGGAGGAAGAATGGTCACATCGGCCCAGTGCTGCCGGGTAAGATCAAGAAGAACAAAGATGAAGGTAAAAAGGTGTGGCCTGGGCAGCAGGGAGGTCCTATGCAACCTCTGAGAGACTGGTATCATGAGTATAGTTGAAGCAAAAGCCAGGAGTTAAGAAGAAATAGTTAGAAAGGAAAAGGAAACAGTAGGCATGGGTTATTTGTTTGTTGATCCCTTGCTTAAAGCCCTTCAGTGGCTTCTCATTTCTCTTTGGGAAAATTCTAATACCTTTAATGAGCCTACAAGGTTTTCACAGTTGTCCCCTATCGCTGTCTCCATCCCCACTGACATTGGCCCCCATGAGCACTGCTTCATCCAGCCTGTGATGCAAGAGATCTTAAGCTTCCCTTGTCCTGAGTGTGTCACAATGAATTCAATAGATGATCCAATGGGGGTCGGAGGGCCCTGAGAATGCCTCACGAAGACCAAGAAGCATATTCTTTGGGAAAAGTAATTTTGAATAGGAAGGGGGTTGGGGACTGCTTTTTAAAAATTGATTTGGCTGCAAGGGAAAAAGATTGCCTAAACAAAATCTGCTGATGAAGTCACAGGATGATTCCACCTCTGGAGTGAGCTTCATGTTCTTGTATTTTGGTAATAAGTTTGGCTTCAATTGGAAATTTAGTCACTCTACCCACTCAAGGGCAAAATGATAAGGTTCTATCAGACCAAGTGTCCAAATGAACCTGAGACTCTATCAAGGTCAGAAATGTTGCCCGTCAAATTTGTTTTGACTTGTCCGCATTAGTCAAATTTGTCTTGTCTGAGCGTCCAATCACATTATAAAAGGAAGGGCCGCTCTCTACAATATAGTGTCCTCTGAAGCAACAGGAGTCCTAGATGCACCTTTTGGAAGAGTCTCTAATTTTCCAGCCTCTTTGATTTCCACAGGACTTTAACCCGCTTCCCTTCAGCCTCAGGAACACGACATGGTTTGGGAAATGCTGAACCCAATGCACTACAATATCACCAGCGTGGTGCCCGAAGCTGTGCCTATGGCTGCCATGCCGATCCTGCTGCTCACTGGGCTCCTCCTTTTGGTTTGGAATTATGAGGACACGTCCTCAATCCCAGGTGAGTCGTCATTGAGCTTTGTATCTGAGGAGACTGTTTACTTGGGTTTTCGGTCCATGAAGGTAAGGAAAATTTTGTAAACAGACACAGAGTAAACCTGGGGAGATGGCTGAAGCCCACGGCAACAATAGCAAATGAAGACTCAGGTAAAAATTTTTATGCCAATCATCTGCACATTTGAAATGACAGTGTTTTAAAAGTATCTTAGATAATCCCTTCTACTCTGAGCTTAGCTTTGGTAAAATAGACTTGGCACAAACCTTTTAAGGTAAATTGGAGATGGGGAGGAGCAAGGTAAAATTCCTGGTGTTTTTTGTTTGGTTGTTGGATTCAAGTTCGTCCCAATTTTGCTCTGAAGGTAAAAAAGTATCTGGAATGCCTTCTCTGCTCTCCTTTCTTTCCTCGCCCCACTTTGCCTCATGCATGCCTTCTCCCTGCCTTCCCTTTAACCCACTCTTCATTTTCTTTTCTACTTGGGCAGGGGGGGAGTGACTGGATGAGACCCAGACAGTGGAAAAAGAATGAGGGGCCACTACAGGTCCCTTAGAATCACACCCTGACAGAATTTTCAACAAGATCTGTGGGTCAGTCAAAAGTAGAGTATAATATAATTACCCAGATACATTCAATAGAAACCCCACCACTCCACCAGCATCAGATTAATTCAGAATGAATCAGAAATATCAGACTGGTTCTTCAGTGTTCGGTGAAAATTCCTCATGGCAGGCATCTGTCCCCAATCCCATAAGATATACGGTAAGGCTGTATTTAAGGAGCATAATCATTACACACTTCCAAGTGCGGGGGACTTCATCACAGTGTGACTTAGAGTGGGAGTGTGGGGCTGGTGCAGAGTGCCCTGTGTCTCGACTCTTTAAGAATTTTCAGAGAACTGCCTGTCTCTCTACCTGATTCAGCCTGGTATTTTAGGTTACTTCAATGTCCACTTTCTCAGAACGTTTAGTTAATTTTGTTCCCTACTCCCTGATGAGGTCTTAGGGAAGATACTTTCATGGTTTTTAACTTGAAATCCTTTCTTACTGGATTTCTTCTTCTCCAGTGGGCTCCCAGGTCAGGATCCATGGATAGTGGAGGTGAGGTGGGTGCATTTTAAACAAGTCCCCCAGATGTTTATGCTGAAGGTGGTGGTAGAAGTCCCTCGGACCCTTGAGGGAGGATGTCAGTCTAGGGGGGCAAGCATGAAAAAAGGTATCCATTCAATCGGATCTGTGTATTTAAATCTCTTAAAGAACTTAATGAAATGATTTTCTATAAAGTTGGTCATCTACTTATAGTGTTATTAAAACAATCATAAGATTAAGAAAACTTTGAAAATGTTTTCCTTCTATAGAAATGAAAAGTCCTTCATATTAAAGGAAAAAAAGCTAACAGTCTTGTCCACATCAATGCAGCTATTGCACAGTTAAACTAACCTTGGCTGAATTTGGAACTAAACCTCTAATTCATCTGATTCGAGAAAAAGCTTAGATTCTCTAGACTATGGCTGCACAGCTCTTGCCCATTCAGTGAGAGCACAGCCTCGCACAGTTGTGCATGCTTTGGCTGTATAACTATTTCACTGACAGAACGGACTTAAAAGAGAAAGATTTAGAAAAACCACTACTTTAGAAATAAACTCCTAAAACCATTCCGAAAAGTTTTTGTCTGACTTTTCACCACCACTGGTAAAATCAAGCTACCAAATTTGGCCTCTGATATAAGCAAGACCAGACTCTCGAGATGCTCACTGGACCCACGTCTTTAAAATTCTGTGCGTCTGCGTGAGCAAGGACGAAGTGTCTGAGCAAAACCGCACCCCCGCACTGCGGCTCCGGTCTAAACTCTGATCGCACTCACTGTCTGATTCAGGCCTTAGCTTTATTTTGTCTAATGAGATTTAGCTTAAGATTCTTTTCTTAAATTAAGGCCTTTTTGGAAGAAAAAAAAAAAAGGATGTTCTTTGGACATTATCTTTGCAGACCAGTTTCTCTCAGTTAAAAAAATTACACTAAAACTACAACTTAATTCTAACTCACCCATTAGGTCAACTGGGGGATTTAAACCAAAAGTTTTCAGACAAAAGTAGGCAGCCAAACAGATTTGTCAACTTGTCACTTTTCCTGGTTTCTATGCTTGTAACTAGACAGACTGACTGACTTACATTTGAAACTCATTTGCACCATTTAACATGGCAAGAAAATACTGGACACATACCCTTGTTCTTTCAGACTGAAATGACCGAGATCGAATGGAACTAGTATAGTCTGGACAATGAATTAGATTTGATGCGTGGAGGGATAAAGAGTTTCTAGTCAAGCTTACTGGTTTATTTTTAAAGATGTTAAGGTGACTCACAGATATACGTCAGAAGATGTGAAAGAACACTTAGGTATAAAAGAACAAGAACAGCAGCGACAGAAAGCACTTGCTCTTTTTGGTGTCACAGGAATGCTGATTGTGATTTGATGGTTTTCCTAGGTCCTGGCTATTGTATGGGAATTGGGCCCCTCATTTCCCACTTCAGGTTCCTGTGGATGGGGATTGGCAGTGCCTGCAACTACTACAACAAGATGTATGGAGAATTCATGAGAGTCTGGATTTCTGGAGAGGAAACACTTATTATCAGCAAGTAAGTCTGTTGACAGTCAGAGCTCAGTCTTTAAAGAAAAAGCTGGGTTTTTCCTATTCTAAAACAAATGAACACACAAACTTATTTTGATATCTCAGCATCTTTGTTCCTAAGGCTATGTTTATGCTCCTTCAGTGAAAGGGAGGCATTCCTAGGTAACAACCTAACACTGCAAACAAGTGGAAAATGGGTTTTGCCTGAAGAAAGAGATTCATAAAGAACTCTGGGAAAGCTGGCTAAGTATTCTTCAAAATTTCTCTAAAGAATGTGCAGAATCCAGATGGTTTGGTTTTTAAAAAAGCACACTTTAGAGAGTGGCGTCATCTTTTCTACCTTCCTAAGATTTTGGTCTTATCCCTACAAGTGGTGTCAATCCACAAAGCAAAAGGTCGCCATTCAATTCCTGGTCAGGGCACATGCTTGGGTTGAGGGTTTGTTCCCCTCATACAAGAGGCAACTGATCAATGTTTCTCACATCAATGTTTTCCTCCCTCCCTCCCTTCCCCTTTCTCTATAAATACATGCATACAAACACACATACATATGTACATACATAAATACATAAATAAAATAAAATAAGTAAAACATGCCTGAAACAGAAATCTGACTGCACCAGTTTGCTAGCGTTTCTAGTGCCAGGCTGCTGGGCACCCCATGAGGGGTGGACAATAGAAAAAGAAGCCATCCACAGGACACTATCATATTTATGACTGCATGCCAGTGTCCTAGCTGAGTGATCCTAAATAAAGCAGGAACAAGACTGTCTATTAAGAGAAATCATAACGTTAGCAGGATGAAATCACTGGAGGGTTAACCAAATAGGTATTAATTATACAGAACTAGCTTTGTGAAATTCTAGTATTATTTAGTAATCATAGAAAGTGGAGAATTTCAGAGAGAACATATTTGACTAGACTTCCAGCTATCTTTACTAGATTTTTAGCAAAACTATCTGCCAACACTCTCTCATTAGTGAATTTTTATATTTATAATCCCTAATGGGGCTTCACTCACAAACTAAGGCTAACAAGGGTGTTTTACTGATTTTTTAGAATTATTTGTTTAGATACATAGACTATCGCCCAGAAGTAAAGTGAAATATTTCTGGAAACTACCTTAATTTTTTTCAGGCCAAGATTACATTCATCATTTCATAAAATACCATGGTATCCTCAAAGCCCCATTCTTTGAACCAAATATGTGAAAGAATGAAGTGAGGGAGAAAAATGTGTTATTCTTCCAAATATTTTGAACTATCGCATAGTGTTATTTTGGACCAATCTAACACCTTAATTTTTGCCTGGGTTTTTTCTGTTTCTGAAGTTTGACGTTGTTGCACTTTTGAGGCAGACCATGTTTATAAACTGAGTATAAACAGCTTCAGGTGGAAATGTCATTTCATGAGGTTTATTGTGGAACCACTCTAATGCAATGGTTCTCAAAATGTGGTTGCTCCACCAGTGCATCAACATGCCTGGAAACTTACTAGAAATGCACATTCTTGGGTCCCACCCTGCCCCACTAAATAAGAAAGTCTGCGGGTGGGGCCCACTGATGTGTTTTCACAAGTTCTCCAGGTGATTTTTGAGGCACACCCAAGTTTGAGAACCATGCTGTCCTGGCTGGACCACGATTTCTCTTGGATTTCACTTCTCTTGAGCTACTGAACTCTGGTCAGCCAAATATAAGTGAATTTGTTATGTTCTCATTTTAAAAATCAATGCTTTATTCACTTTTGCAACTGACTGCCATCTCCAAAATGTCCTGGGACCGATGACATTTGGGCTTAAAGGATTGGGACACTTGCTCCTGCTCTCAAATCTCCCAGCACAGGAAGTGGCCTTCCAGCCCTCAAGGCAGTATCTGCCCTCCTTGTCACCTATTTCCGCCAGCGGACAGGTGAAGTGCAGAGCTCTCCAGGTGATTCCGATGTGCTGAGGTGTCGAGAGGGAAGAGGAAGTGAGTAGCTTCCAGAGCAGAGAGTCCTTTCCCTGGGCTAAAGGAAACAGCTATGTGGAGCTGGAGTGGGGTTTTGTCTCACTGTGTTACCCTTAGGTCTAGCTCAGGCAGTGGTGTTGTTAAGACAAGAGATGGAGTGAAGAATGATATATGTAAGGAAGGACCAGGGGGCCAGAACAGAAATCACTCTTAGATTCTAGATGCTTAAACCACCAGATAAATTACCTGGGAGCCCAGAGCCAGTTCCTAAAGTAGGACCCTCATAACAGTGAGGAGTGGGTGGCATCTGACCACCCTGCTCTCTTACTTAGGAAAGTCACCTTAGCAACCTGCCCAAGTCAGGCACTGATTCACGCTGGAGAAGTGGACACAACCCATCCTGCCCTCCCCCCAGCTCTCCCAGTTCTTTCACTAACTTGTCCTCATAGGCTTTTCACTGGTTGGAGTCTTTGTGTTCTTTTTAATTGCCTCTGAGCCACTCAATTTTGTTAAGGGCTGAGCCCCCCTGCAGGAATAGGACATGTTTGTCCCTATCT
This sequence comes from Macrotus californicus, assembly GCA_007922815.1. Taxonomy (NCBI): domain Eukaryota; kingdom Metazoa; phylum Chordata; class Mammalia; order Chiroptera; family Phyllostomidae; genus Macrotus; species Macrotus californicus. The sequence continues at coordinate 28,302 of VMDR010002272.1, read as the reverse complement.
CCTTTCCTTGCCTGTTCTTCAGGTCCCTTCCAGAACTACCTGTACCTCTTAAAAAGACCCCATTGGGCCTCAGAAAGCTTTTTATTTTTCTTTGAATAGTTTGCCAGATCTTTTTTTCTTTTGTTTTTTTTAAGGCTTTATTTATTTATTTTTTAGAGAGAAGGGAAGGGAGAGAGAAAGAGAGGGAGAGAAACATCAATGTATGAGAGATAGATGAATTGGTTGCCTCTCACATGCCCCCAACTGGGGACCTGGCCTGCAACCCAGGCATGTGCCCTGACTGGGTATTGAACCGGTGACCTTTCAGTTCACAGGCTGGCACTCAATCCACTGAGCCACACCAGCCAGGGTTCTTTTGCAAAGTTTGAGATCTGTAATCATTATAACTGTGTAGAGATTATGGCCCAACTTTTCTAACCAATTTAGTCCTGCAGTGGTGAGGGATGCAGAACTTCAGAGAAGGAGGTGGAGTTGTGGAGGTGGGTGGAAAAGGGCAGGCATGAGTGCTGCTAGGATGTGGCCTGAGCATCTCTGGGCTTTGGGGGAAGGTCCATCTAATCATCATTAGATAAAGTATGCACAATTCCCAGAGCAGGTATGTGCTAAATTAATGAGGATCTACAGAAGTTGTAGATGTGGCATGCATATATTATTTTTCATCATGAATACAAAAAAAAAAAGACTGCGGCTAGCATCCATAAAGCAGAATTAGCAAGTGACATGCTAAGCAGGATCAAATTTGCATATATATTAGTAATTAACATACCAGTTAGGGTTATAGTAGTACATGTTTTAATATGTATAAATTTATAGGGAATTTATTTATTCTTTAAACACACTGAGAATTTACCATATACTAAGTACTGAATGATCCTAACATATAGTCATTATTGGCTCTCCACTTATGCATTAAATAAATACTTATTGAGAACTTCTATGTACACTGGGTATCATGAACAAATCAGCCAAAAACTCCCTACAGTCAAACAGAAATATATTGTCATATTGTTGATAGACCAAAAATAAACAAGTAAAATGTATAATGTATCAGGAGGGTGACCAACCATCCGTTTGCCTGGGACTATGGGTTTCCCAGGGTGTGAGACTTTTAATGCTACAACTGGGACAGTCCCAGGCAAACCGGATGGCTCAGTGAACAGGGACACAGTACAGGGGGCTTGGCAGCTCAGTCTGTGGCTTTTCCCTGATATGCAGCTAACATGTAAACAATGGCTGCTAGATTCTGATTATGAATTTGGGCCCAGTTAACCACAAGGAGTCCTTCTTGGCAGATAGAGTTCTTCTTGAGGTCCACAAGACCCTCCACCATAGTCAGAGACTAGCAAAGGAGGCTAGCTAGAGAAAGGGGAACCGGGAGAATATGATGGTCTCAAAGTCATCATATAACAAATACACAACAGGGAGAGGAAACTGTCAATCATGCCATGTAAATACAGAGATTGGAATGTCGCATTTATAGCAATAGGGAGGTCATGGGTGACCTTGACAAGACCATGGTGGGGAGACAGAGCGGTGGAGGCAAAAGTCTGACGGGATTAGAGAACGGAGGGGAAGAAGAATTGGAGGCAGCAGGTTTAAATAACTTTTCCAAGCAGTTTTCCATAAAGCAGGAATTTCATCCAGAGAAACAGAAGGGAAGATTGAAATATGAGCACAGATCCTGGTGGGTGGAGCTCACAGAGATTTTAGTTGCTTCTTTTTTCTTAGTAAAAGTGGAAATGAAGTCTTTAGCTGAGACTGAGTAGGGAGGAGGTGGAACATTTGAAGAGAGAGGAGGCAGGATAAAATAGTCATCTAGAAGAGTGAGTGGACTGGAGAAATACAATGGAATTGCCAGCTGCACTAAGGGCCCACTTAAATTTAACTGAGACCTGGCAGCCGGTGGGTATCTGATGGGGTTGGGGGGAGGGGAGGGGGTTGTGTTCCCAGCACCATTCAGCTGCCAGGTACAAGCACAGAGTAAGCTAAGAATTGGATTTAGCCAGGGTTGAGGGAACTAGGCAACTGTGACAAAGTGAGGAGAGGGTCAAAGGGGCTAAGAATGCATGGAAGGGAGTGACTTTAATGACAGACAACAACATAGTTTTTCAAACTTCCTATTGAGACAATGTTCAAATGAACAGGAAAGTTAAAAGAGCAGTCCCCCCACTCCCTCCCCACCTCGGCCCCCCCGCCCCCGCCCTGGCCACAACATTGATCTTATGAAGAGACCAGGTCAGTTGTCCTGTAGGATGCTCCACATTCTGAATTTCTCATGTTATTTCATTATGGTATCATTTAAAAACTTCTCTGTTCCCTGTATTTCTTATAAACTGAAAATTAGTCTAAGGCTCAATTAGATCCAGGTTAAACATGTTTGTAATAACACTTCCTTAGCAGTACAGGCACTTCATACTGCGTCACATCAAGAGACAAGGAGAGCCCGTCCCACTATTAATGATACTAAACTTGATCACTTGGCTGGGGTGGTCACATTCAGATCTCTCTTCTAAAAAGATATTTTTTCTCTTGCAATGACCCCAGTTTTTAAGCTGGGCAGGTGAGGGTATTAGAAGGGCAATGGCAGTAAAAAGGTGATAGGATTGATGGAACATAAATCTCAGGCACAGAATACAACCAAACAAGTCAAGTATTTCTACATGTCGGGGAACAATTATTCCATTAATCGTCGTCTCCATGTTTCTAGTACTCATCACTCTTGAAACTGGCCACAGCTACCTACGTCCTTTAAACTCAGAACAGCGGAGTGGGGGTGGGGGTGGGGGTGGGGTGGGGGTAGGGGTGGCTTCCTCCTTACCGCTTAAGAAGTTACCTCCGGGCTCCTATCCATTTTGAATAGACAATAGGTTTTCTATCTTTGGAGGTATCTTTTGAATTTAGTTATGTTTATTCTTTTCTTTTTATTTTACTTTACTTATGTTTAAAGGAAAACAATGACACTAGTTACCAGACAACTAGTGCTACCCACTATCCCATCTGAGCTCGGGGACTCCTTATCTCTCCTCATGACAGAGCTCTGGACTTGGGTTCCTTGTTCTTCACCAGCCTTCTCTTCTTCACATTCCCATTTTATTCTGGTGATAAAGCCAGCCTGCTTTTGATAAAAGACCCAGTTGAATTGCTTGCCTCTGGCCAGTCACATTGTGCTTGCCGTATCACTTCTGTCTTGGCAGCTTTGTCCTTCGCCAAGGCTGAGCCTCTGACTCAAAACAACTGAGATGTTGGCGCCCCCTAAAGGACACATTGATTTTAAAAGTTAGGTCTTCACTAACATTCAGTTGGATTTCAGTTTGGGCTTCCTGTCTCTTTTTTAAATTGACTAGTAATTCCTCAAAATACGTGGACAGGACATTGTGGTTAACACAGTATACAAAAGCTCTGGGGGGCAGAGCAGAACACTAGTGTCCTGATTGTCTTCTGAGCACTAAACATTTTCAGATACAAATTTGTGAATAAAGAATATACAAATTACTTATCTCCTGCTCTACTTATGGGGTAAGGTAGATCTAAGAGTTCTAAAATCTATTAATAAGAATTTCAGCCTTCTCTATGGCATGATCTTTGTATACAGGACAGAATTTTAGCTGTTTGTCAGACCAATTAATTCCCTGATATTTAAATGGAAGCATCTGGATTTTTTTGTTTGTTTTGTTTCTAGGAAGAGGGAAACTTGTTGAAAACTCAGGATCATTTGATGAATACTATCTGGAATCAAATCAAGAGAACATTTTACTTAATACAGAATTCATGTAATAATTCTGTTTCCATTTCTTGGTACTGCCATTATTTCAGGGGCTTTCTTTCAGAGTTTAAACAGGACTATGGAATCCATCACCAATGTGAGGGTTTGGCTAATACTGAGCCCGCAGCTTAATCCCCTCAGCCAGCAGGCAGCTTTTGGCCCAGTGTCTTCTATGAGAACGTGTTTTTCTCAGGCATTAACAAAACAAAACTAAGGCAAAGTCATCCTTTTAGGAACCACGTATCAACTTTGAAAGGGAGAAGCAGGTCCTAAGACGGCCACTCCAGCCCAGGGTAAGAACAGGGCTGACTGCATGTGCTACAGCTGCCACACACCGCCTCTGAGGGTTCTGTGTTCAGAAAACCCCCATAGTAAGAGAATTTGCAGCTGAGAAACAATGTTGCAGTAGAGAAGTGAGGACAAAGAACCAAAGTTACAGTGAACACATAAAAACTTGAATAAATATATGAAGTTCACCAAAATAAAAAAAGCATTAATGACAAAAATGAAGATAACATCAATCCTTCTGAAATTTCAAATTCAAAAGGAAAAAGGCTGAAATTACAGTTATCTTTCCAGTGCCATAGGTTAACGACTAAGTAGTCTTTTTAAAAAAAAGATTTTATTTATTTATTTTTAGAGAGTGGGGAAGGGAGGGAGAAAGAGAGGAACATAGATGTGAGAGAGAAACATTGATTGGTTGCCTCTCTCACGCCCCCACCTGGGGAGCTGGCCCACAGCCCAGGCATGTGCCCTGACTGGGAATTGAACCAGCGACCTTTTAGTTTGCAGGCCGGCACTCAGTCCACTGAGGAACACCAATCAGGGCTAAGCAGTCTTAATAAAACATCTTTTCATGAGTCTCTCTCTTACAGAAGAATTCCATATTGCTGGTATAAGAAGATAATATTCTCTTTACATGTGTAGGTCCCCATGACTTCTTCAGCTAGAATTTTATAATTTTATTTTATTATTATTTTTTAATTTTTCCTTTTTATTGAATTTATTGGGGGTGATGTTGGTTAATAAAATTATATAGATTTCAGGTGTACAATTCTATAAGACATCATCTGTATATTGTATTGTGTGTTCACCACCCCAAGCCAAGTCTCCTTCATCACCATCTACCCACCCCTTACCATCTACTCTCTTCTACCTCTTCCTAGAATTGTATAATATTTTAAAACTGTCGGTGCCTCATCATGCCCAAATTAGACCAGCAGTGGGGGCGAGGAGCAGCTCCTAGGGAAGGAAATGGGTGGGGAGGGGAGAGACAGAAGGAGCTGCCTTTTCCTTCCCACTTTTTCTGAGGATCTTCCCAGGCCTTAAAAGCTGAGCATAGTAGTGGGGGTGAAGGTGGAATAGTGGAGGAGAAGCTGAGCAGTTTGAGGAAGCCTGGGTTATTGGTAAGGTCCCAGCATTGCTGTATCAAGAGCTATCTAATGTCTCCCCATGTCCTATATCCTGTGAGAATTCTGTGACCCTAGAGACCTTGATGAATCATGATAGAATGCACAGCCCCAAGATAGCTGCTGTCACCACCACAGACAGCCTGCCAGGACCAGCCCCGCTAGCCAAATCTGGGGCTAGGAGTGTCCAGGAAATATCCATCAAGCCCAGAGTGATACCTCACTGGAGGGTCAGATCTGATTAGAGACTCTAGGCATATTGCTGGTTCCAAACTGAAGAAGAATTCAAGAATTCTGGCAACTCCTGATTCTGAGGCTCACTCCTTCAGTGGCAGCAATGGCTGGAGTGGAGCTGGACAGTCCCTGGGGGCGGGGTGGTGGGGGGGCGGCTGGAGGCTCTCAGAACTCTGGTGGCATGCAGGATTCAGCTTCTTAACAGTTTTGCAGCTCTGACCCCAATATTTTGGTGACTTGGGTAGTAGTTTGATGACTTGGGAGTTAGAGAAGAAAGGAAAATAAGAAATGGTATGTGTGTGTGCTCTATCTTCCTAATGCTCAAACCTGGAGTCAGTAAATAGAAATGTTTCGACTGGAGAGGGATGTTCTTATGTTAACAGAAGTGCTTTTTGGGATGTTCTTATGCTAACAGAAGTGCTTTTTCAATATGAATACTAGAAATCACTCATGGCAGTTAGATCAACATGCATTTTCTAAGAGAGCTACATGGTAGTCAAAATCATCACCAGGAGTTTTCCTGACCCTTAAAAATTAACACCAAGGCTTGCCTTCTCCGCAGGTCCTCAAGCATGTTTCACATTATGAAGCACAATCACTACATCTCCCGATTCGGCAGCAAACTCGGGTTGCAGTGCATCGGCATGCACGAGAATGGCATCATATTTAACAACAACCCAGATGTCTGGAAAGCGGTTCGACCTTTCTTTACAAAAGGTAATCAGGTGCCAGGCTGCATTCTGCTCTTGTCTACGACTGTGCCCTGTTTTTGGAAATCATTCTTAAATTCCACCCTTCACAGTTTTGAAATAATGATATGAGCTAACATGCATTTTACATTTACTATATAGTAGGCACTGTTCTGAACACTTGATACTTTAACTCCACAGCAACCGCAGGTGGTAAAATACTCTAATCACCTTTACTTTACAGACGAGAAAGCTGAGGCACAAAGAGGTTAAGTACCTTGCCCGTGATTACAACATTAGTGAACGTTAGCCCAAGAGATAACCCCAGAACCTACATTTTTAATCACCGCAAATTCTGTTCCTCTTGTTAGTTCACAAAGCAATTTCATGGATGTAAAGAAGACATGGAGCTTTAAACTTAGGATCATTTAAAAAAAAAGAATTGAGTGTATCTGCATATGTTTAATTTAAACATAGCAAGCAAAGTGTTTGCCAAATCATTGACTGACATCCCAGATGTTTTAACAGAAAGCAATTTGTGAATAAAATTAGAGAATTTTGGAACTGGGAAGGACTGTATGCATCACCTCATCCAGCCTCTGAGTTTTATAGCTGAGGTTAACAGCCCTAGAGAGGTTGTGATTTTATCCAACATAGAGAGTAACGGATGAAGGAGCCGAGACCACACCCCAAGCCTCCTTCTCTGGTGAGTTCTTCCTTCACCATATTCTGCTGGGAATGAAGCTGCTGGGGGATATACATGGCCTGACTTTGACATGAACATCAAGGAACATAATCGTGCCTTGGAGATGTTGCCAGTGGTGGGAACTGGGGCCAGACAGATTTCAGGGCTGACTGTGCACTGTCAATGTTCTTTCCCCAGTCAGCCTTGTCGTGAACCTAGATGCCTCCAGTGTGGCTGCTGAGAGGGGGAAAAGCTATGCGTATTCCCGCTGGGCGCTGGTTCCCCTCTGCAGAGCTGCTCATTACCAAGCCTCAGCACGACTCTACTGAGACCCTGCTGCATCAGTTTCCTGTGGCTGCTATAGCAGATGCCACAGACTTCATGGCTTAACACATCACCTTATCTCACGGTCCTGTATGTCAAGTCTGACATGGGTCTCCCTGGGCTCAGACCAAGACGTTGGCTGGCCTGTGTTTCTTTCTGGAGGCTCCAGGGGAGAATCTATTTCTTGCATTTTCCAGCCTCAGAGGCCATTCACATTGTTTGGCCGGTGGCCCCTTCCTCTGTCTTCAAAGGCAGCAGAAGTGGGCTGAGTCCTTTTTACATCACATCTCTCTGAGCCATCCTTCTGTCATATCTTTCTGACTCTGACCTCAGCTGAGAAAGCTTCTTCACTTTTAAGGACTTCTGTGATTAGGTGGGCCCACCCAGATGATTCACAATATTGTCCCCATCTCAAGCTCCTTAATTTAATCATACTTGCCAAGTCCCCTTTTCCAGGTAAGGTAACATGTTAGTAAGTTCCAGGGATTAGGGCCTGGACAACTTTAGGGGACAACCGTTCTGCCTACTATTCCTGCTGGGGCAGACAAATCCTCTTATGCCTGACAAAACTGCAGAAGACATTGATGAAGAGTACAGGGTTTGGGTTCTAGGTTGTGGATTTGATTCCCATATCTGCCACTTTACCAGCTGTACGACCTTGGACAAGTCACTCAGCCTCTCTGAGCTTCAGTTTTCTTATCCATAAAAAGTAATAAGCACTATAGAACTTGAGTTCTAGAGTTATTATGAAGAATAAATGAAATAGTGCTGTAAGATCCTATAGAAATGTAAGTTTCATTTTACTTTGTCATTCGGTCCAGTTGTATTAGGAATGTGTGAATATGTATTTAGGAACAAGAAACTATCATATACCTTTATTCTCTATTCTGACATGTAAGAATTAATACAATCTCTAAACTCATCCATTTGTTTAAAAAACTACTGTCTTCACATCATTGAACCAGGTGCCCAGAACACAATGAGAAACAAGATATGGACAGGCCCTCAAGGAATTTATAATGGGGAGGGAGCAGAGTGGCTGCTTAAGACCTCACCAGATACCACCCTCAACGATGTGTTCCGGTAGGGGTTGTGCAGAGTGTACAGGGCACAGATCGCTGGGTCATCTAAAGTGCACTGAGAGGTCAGGGAAGGGTTTTCAGAGGAGTGTATGCTCATGGTGAGCTTTCAGAGGAGGTAAAATCTGCCTGAACTAAGAAACTGCGAAGAGCACACATTCCACAGGAGGGAGAAACAGGGTACTCCAAAGCAGAAAAGGATGGATTATCATGCCCTATCCAGGGAACTGTAAGTAGGCCCCTGGGCCTTGCAGTGGATACGTGTCTGCACATATCCACGCGAAGTGTGAGGCCGAGGGGAAGGTGGGGCCAGCCGCCAAAGACTCCTGTGCTAAGGCAAGTAGCTTAGTGCATTTCAGAAGCTGCAGGAAACCCTTCGAGATTTTAAGCCGGGTGACATGAACATATTTGTGTTAGAAAATCTGCTCTGGTCGCAGAGTGAATGGTTGACAGGAAGGAAGCATGACTGTGAGCAGTAAGAACAGCTAAGAGCTAGAGCAGAGACACAGGGCAGATGGAGGGGAGGGCACTCCTGTCAGAGAGGTTAAAAGAGTAGAATCCACAGTCCTTGTAAGTTAATAAAAACATCTTTGTGACTTTTTCCAGATTAGCCCCATCTATGGAATATCAGATTTTCTCATGAAAACATTAAAAAATTATATCCAAATTAAATGCCAAAAATAGAGGGCTAATTGTTTATTGAAAATTCACTGCTGTTTGTGACATTTTCAATAATCGGTGAGAGCCCCACACATTTCCTGATGAATCTTCTTTTAGGGCTGGGCTTCTTGTTGGCTTTTCTGATATAGCAGAGTGTGGGATAGATAGGTTTTAGTATCTAAAGTTGTGACTCACTGGGTGTGTCTATGGAGAAACTGTAAAGTTCAACTTAGGCAAAGCCCATGCTGGGGGACGAAGTGGGAGGGCCAAGACACAGCCTGTGTTGCCTGAAACTGCCAAGAGAATTGTCTATATTGACGGTTACTCGCTCAATTACTGATTACTTGCTCAATTTTTTAAAAAACTGCCTAAAACTCAGTACTTTTAAGCAGACTGCAGAAATTAAAGTCGTATCTACATCATATCACTGCCTATCAGCAACTACATTTTATTTGTTTGAAATTGGCTTCAAGCTCTTGGACATAAGAGGCAAATCAGACAACAGCCAGGGAGAAAACCACCAAGGATGTTCAAAGCCAATGCTGAAAGGCAAAGTGTTGAGTCATTAAGGAATTATTTGTCCCACTGTGGATGTGATCGTCACCCAGGGAACAACATCCTGGCCTCTCATATCTGCTAGGCCCTTCCTGCAGTCAGGAAGTATGCCACCAACCCAACCTCTCTTTTTACACAGAAGTAGAAATCTTAAGAGCCTACGACCACTCACCAGGACTTCTTCCTTAATTTGCAAAGTCTTCCTTCAGGGGTTTCTGCAGCTGTGGGTTTTTGGGGGGTTTTTTTGGGCGGGGGGAGGTTAAGAGAGAATATGCCTACAAAATCCTCCAGTATTTTTCCTTGCATTCCAAGGACTCTAACAGCAAGTCTGAATAGTAAAAAAATATATAAAAAAGAGTACTCTAAAGCTTAAACTTAGAACAAAGAGAAAAAGGGGGCTTTTAAGAGTTAAACTTTCAAGATGGACCACCTACCATCAGAAGCCACTAGCTGTTCAGATGGTCAGGAGCAGAGCAAAGGGTGAGATCAGCAGCCAGTTCACTCTACCTGTTTTCATTCATTTGTTCATTCACTCATCCATCGTTCATTCCTCCATTCCACAAATATGTTTTGAGGGCCACTATTTACTATGGACTTGAAGTAGAGTGCTCATGGGAGGTCGTCACCGCCCGTAAAGAAGTCCCAGTCTAGCGGGGACGACTGCTGAGCAAACCAAGAATTGCTTAGCTATTACGACATTGGTTGAGTAAAATAAATCTGGAAGTAGTTGGAAGACGAACTTCAATAAAGAGAAGAGCACTTTTGGTAACTTATAAGAGTAGCATTTTAAAGGTATAAACTACAATGAAAAAGGAAGCACCTTAGATAAAACAGTGAAGGTCCAATTTGACTAGTTCTGTAGCAATATCCTGCCACGTGTTGAAACATAAAATAAGTATCACCCTAACCAAATCCAGACCTTCTTTAGTGGAAAAGACATGCAGTAAATATGAAAATGAAACACTGATTTGTGACCACAGCACTAAATGTTTCACTTGCAGTCTCATGAACGATTTGCCAGAGCATGAAGAAAAGTTTAAATGTGAATAGTTTGTTTACAATAAAACTCAATCATTCATTTTTTAATAGGAAAGGTGATACATTCTTATAGAAAATTAGGAGAGTAAAGAAAAGTATAAAAAGAATATGAAAATGCCACCCAGTTATTGAGTAAAAAACTGTGAACGGTTAAGCTCTCAAACACAAAAAACCAAAAGCGCTCGATTGTGTGCATGTGTCCGGGAGTTCAGATGACTCACTCTCTGATGTGCTCCCTTCAGCTCTGTCTGGCCCTAGCCTCGTGCGCATGGTGACAGTTTGTGTTGAATCTGTCGTGAAGCATCTGGACAGGCTGGAGGAAGTCAGAAGTGAGTCGGGCAGTCTCGACGTGCTGCACCTCATGCGGCGCATCATACTGGACACCTCCAACATACTCTTCCTGGGGATCCCCTTGGATGGTACTGAAATCTTCATTCTTATGACTTAACATTCTGCCCTTTACTGAGCAAGGGGATGATAGGGAGAGTAGACTCAAGTAAAAATATTGCTGTTTTATACATTGGTTTTCTTTCAACATCTCTAAGTTAATTGCCCAAGATTTTTTTCCTAGTGCGTCTGCCTTGCTCACTTGTAAGATACACATTTCTGCAAAGCAGTGGACCATCTATTTCTTTTATGTCTCTCTTCACTGCTCTAGGAAATAGAATTCTACCCACAGTCAAAACCCAATAGATATGATCGGTTTGGTTGGTCCTCCAAGCAAAACAAACTCCCCCCAAACAAACTGATATATTTAACCATCTTCGACCATTCTCTTGGGGCATGACACACACACGCGTACATATATATGCACATACACACGTAGATATACATACACACCCCTCCCTCAGAGCTCTCAGTGTGAAAATCTGACTCTGTACGATGATGACAGTGCTACTTGCTGCTGCAGGAACTGATCATGACAGCGACCATTAACTTAGTATCTGCCATGCACCAAGCAGCATAAAAAGTTGCTTTACATATAGAGTGCCACTAAGCAATTTTTGTAAAGATTTTATTTATTTATTTTTAGAGAGAGTGGAAGGGAGGGAGAAAGAGAAGGAGAGAAACATCAATGTGTGGTTGCCTCTCGCACACCTCCCCCCCCACTAGGGACCTGGTCTGCAACCCAGGCATGTGCCCTGAGTGGGAATCGAACCAGCAACCCTTTGGTTCACTGGCACTCAAGCCACTGAGCCACACCAGCCAGAGCTGCCATTAAGCATTTTAAACAGCCCTGGCAAGATGTCTTACTTAAGATGCTAGTTTTCTCACTATACTATAGAAACAAATATTAAAACACACACAACACAATGCTACCACCACCTAAAATCAAACATTAATCATTGGGATTAAAGCCATTTTGCTGTTGTCTAGCTTTGTGTAATTTTTACTGAATTAATTTCTAGCAGTGTTCATTGATTCATGCATTTATTTAACAGATATTTATTGATTGCCTATTTATGCAGGAACTGTTATAGGTTCTGAGAATAAAGCAGTGAACAAGGCAGACAAAGTCCTTGCCTTTAGGGAGTTTACATTTCAGTGGATATATGGACAGTAAAAATGTAAATATATATATGTGCATATATTTTTTTCACTTGTAATATATAACAAGTAATATTATTTTGCCTACAATATATTAAGTGATAAAAAGTGCTTTGAAGAAAAATCAAAGCAGGGCAAGGGGACAGTACATGAAGGGGGGTCAGTGGGAGTGGATGGAGCCCCCATGGGGGGGTCAGGAAAGGGCTCTGCAGAGAGGGCACCTGCCTGTGAGTCTCAATAAAGTGAGGCCACAGCCACGCACAGTTCGGAGGGAAAGCATTACAGACGTCAGAACAAACCAGCGGAGCCCTAGCACCTGCTGCTTGCTGCACCACATTCGAACAAGTAGACAAGCTCGAAGCCCTCCCTTTCTCTTCTGTCTTCCTTGCCTCTTCTCCCCTGCTCTTTAATTACTCCTCATGAGAGCCATGGAAACCTCGTCTGATTGCCATTGGGATGGGAGCTTCCATTTACTCTGAGGATTTTTAGTCACACCCTCTTGCCTGATCCCTTTTCAGACAGGGGCTCCAATCCCAGCTTGCCTGGTCTATGTACATCTTTCCTCAGGTTAGGCAGGTACATATTTTATAGGTCCCTGCTCCCTGGTTCCCTGCTAGCCCTGATTCTTAGGAAGGATCACATAAAGGGAATTACAAATGTCTCTTAACTTTTGGATACAAACTGTGATGCTAAGAACCTGTATAAGTCATGCAGAGTTATTTTATTTCCCTTCTCCTCACCGGGTCCTTGCTAAGCTCTGTTTGTCTAAGGGACCCAGTGCAATGAAGAGGAAGGGACATGGTCCTGGGGTCAGGCAGAACTGGGCTCCAGCCCAAGGGCCTGCTGGCCACACTGGCTGTATGGTGCTGGGCGAGCTTCTCAATCTCTATGAACTGCAGTTTCTTCATCTGCCAAATGATACTATCACTCCCCTAGCAAGATGGTAAGGATCAAACGAAGTCTTTTGCAAAGCATCTTGCACGGTGGCTGGTATTTAGCAGTTGAAAATAATGTTTATTCCTTTCCCTTTTGTTTAATTCAGAAAAAGCAGGGGTTTTCTCTTCTCCAATTTTCAATTTAATTAAAAATCACTTATTAAGAGCTGACTATACATGAGGCTCAAGACAAGGCATTGAAGATACTAAATGAATTCTACATTCTAACTGAATATAAATATGAAAGCTATGTGATGAGTGCTATGAAAAAATATGAATAAAGCACTATGAGGTGAGAATGCAATTAAAAGGTATTAATTAGGTACATAATCCAAGTAAATTATTCACCTAATGGGTCTACTCACTCAACACGAAATGAAGTTAAAATATGGCTGTTGGCTGCCTAACAGGAGAGTGGCATGGCTTGTTGCCCTCCTAGGTGCCAGAATTGAGGCCACAACAACCAGTTACTAATGTCCCTCTTATTCCCCACTGTCCAGAAAAACAGGAGAGACATGGATGTTCAGCCAAAGGGGGGCATGTGAGATTCTAGGCTGTGTCTCTAACACAAGTTGGAAACTGGCAAATCTTCGATCAGCTCAGCCAGTTTAGATGCCAGGCAGAATAAATTAGTGTTGATTTGCCTAGAGGCAATAATGTGGCTAAAACGCCAACTGAAGGTGGAACCACCCCTAGCTCAGAACCCCAGACTGGTAGGTAGCTTTTCTGCTCAGAGTACTCTTCTTGAGCTTTTTTTGTTCAATTGCTCTGCTGTTTGTTTGTTTGTTTTTCTAGAAAACGCCATCGTAATTAAAATGCAGGGTTATTTTGATGCCTGGCAAGCTCTCCTTCTCAAACCAGACATCTTCTTTAAGATTTCTTGGCTCTACAGAAAGTATGAGAAGTCTGTGTAAGTAACAGGTTTGGAAAATTTGTCTGTGATATCGGATTGTTTTTTCATCATGTCTTTGCTATTGTTGGCTTCTTCAGCAAGTTCTCTGCTCACTAGAGCCCACGAGGGAGATGTTGATTAAGTTGCTGATGTAACACTTTCTACATCAATTTGGCTGAATGTGGCTGAACCAGAGAGTAAAGGAAGGCTTTGGCCAAGCAGCTTCTCAGCAAGAGGGCCAAGTGGGCCGTGTGAGAGCTCCATATCTGCAACTAAAACCCTGCAGTGTATTTTCAGTTGAACAGAAGGGCTGGCTGAACATGTCGTTATTAACTGTCAAAAGTTCTCTTTGCAGGTTGGAAAAATGGAAACATGGGATGCATTTTATAATTGTATTGTTTCTGAGTAAATTTAACTTAATACAACTTGTAGGAATTGATGGTAGTCTAAAAGAATTTTTCACAATGAACATAATGGACTTCAATAAAATGTATGGTTTTTTAATTTTGTTTTTTAGTTATATATCTTGTGTCTTTGAGGGATCCCAAAACCATCATTAGATGGCTTTGCTTGGGTCTTAGACTCGTCTAGCAGAAAACTGGACAAACGCCCAATGGCCTTAGGTAATCAATGTTTCTTTTAGTGTAAGTCGCCAGCCATTAAACACCGCCTACTCTAATCTCCGGTGCAAAGCCACGTGATCTAGAGGCAGACAGGCGTGGTTTGTAGCCCACCTCTACCACCTGACAATTAAATGGCCTTGGGAAGTTACTTAGAGTAAAAAGAACCTGCCTTCCAGAGTAGAGATATAGGTTGATGAGACCCTATATGGAAGGCAGTTAACACAGAGGCTGGGCCATAGTGGGCACTGCATACGTTAGTTTTCCCTTTCCCTCTGCTCGCGTTTTCCCCCAGTACCCTTGACCATCTCAAATTCTGCATCTCTAAAAGTTCCCAAACTTGTCTGAAGACCAAACTTTATCCTGTTTCTGTATTTTTAAATTCTACAGTATTAGTCCCCAGGGAGGAAACCAACTTGATGTTGCTTTATATTTTTTCATATGGTTAATGAGTATTAAGTAGATGTTTGGAGACTTCATTTTTATACATTTCATTTCACTTCTACCAAAGATTATTGATTCAGAAATCAATGAGATAAAGGATGATCACTGCAGTAAAGTCAGATCTGGTCACGGTTCTTGGTCATTAGTGTAGCTTTGGTCTCGGCCAGCAGGCCCATAGAACCCTATTGCATGAGGCTGTGTAACGGTTTCTCTCGGGTTTCTGCAGAAATAGCTTAGCAACTTTCTCTCCATATAAAACATTTGTCAGCGGTTAGTGTGCTAGTTCATAGCTCCCATGTCACAGAGCAGTAAAGACCCAGAGAAATCCTTTCATTTCTTCCCGGCTATGCCTTGCAGTCATGCTGATATTGTATTGAGGTGTAACCGACACACACCATTACATTAGTTTCAGGTGTGCCACACAGGGATTTGGTATTTGTATATAGTGCGAAATGATCGTCACAGTAAATCCAGTTAACATCTATTACCATAGATATTATAGTTTAAAACTGTTTTTCTTGTGATGAGAACTTTTAGGATCAACTCTCTCAACAACTTTCTTTTTTCTTTTTTTCTCTAGACAACTCTCAAATATGCAGTACAGTATTATTTATTATTTACAGTCACCATGCTGTATATTACACCCTCAGGACTTAATTATTTTATACCTGAAAATTTACACCTTTTGACCACCGTCATCCATTTCTCCACTCCCCCACCCCTGGCAACCCTCCAGTCTGTTCTCTGTATGGATAAGCTCAGGTTTTTTGGTTTTTGTTTTTTTTTAAGATTCCACATATAAGTGAGATCATACAGTATTTGTCTTTATCATGCTAATACTTTAAAAATATACTTATGAAAAGGATTCTCAAACATCTATTCCCATCCTTATTTATTAAATTTTATATATTTGCTTCTTTTAATACAGCAATGTTGTTTTCTACTTTTTATTTTGGCAAATGTAAAGTTTCCCAGTCACAGAATACCATAAGTAGGTGTTTGTATTACACTTAGTGTAATACAGAATGTTGTTCCCTGAGACCGGGGAACAACACACTTACCCATGAACACGTACACTTAAAGACAAAGCCGAGAATAACAGAATTTAGATCTCAAAGTGGACTCATCATTCATCTGATCCCTTTGCTTTAAAAGATACATAAGGCTCAGAGACTTAAAGGGGGTTATGTAGAAAGAGAACAACTTGGACTAGAACCTGACCCTTTGTCCAAGGAGCTCTTCACTCCCCTACACTGTCAAAATGCCTATACAAATTAATGCAACCATTCATTCATTCAACAAATATTTACTTAGTGTTTATTATGTGGCAGACTCTGCCAGGTGTGAGAATAAATATCAAGACTAATAAGCAGTCACTTGAGTTCTTGGATAGAACAGAAATCTCAAACCCAATAGTCCTGAGGACCAGGCAAATGAGAGTGTGCTGGGTGGATACAGACAACAGAAAATGGAGGCACCCATGGCAGACTGGAAAGTGCATTTCCCCACTAAGGACATTCCCTGGCTTTGGTTTTGTTTTTTCATTTATACTTTGTGCTGCCAAATAAAAAATAAGAAAACATGATTGGACTTAGCTTTTGATGCCAGTTTTTAACCCTTAACTGGAGGTTACAGCCTTGATTTTGCTATCCATACCTAGAATCTCTGGTTCCTTAACATGAAGTATAACGTATATGTAATGTGAGGACATTTGTGAAGAATTAAGTATAAATTCAGTTATTCGTAAGTACTAATGGTTTCAATTAAAGCAGATTATTTTTATTTAAGCAAATGGCAAATGAATCCATTTTTCTATATGTCTTAACTGAGTCCAGAGAGATTATATTTTCATTTCTTTTTTCCAGCAAAGATTTGAAAGATGCCATGGAAATTCTGATAGAAGAAAAAAGAAACAGGATTTCCACAGCAGACAAATTGGAAGACAGTTTGGATTTCGCCACTGAGTTGATTTTTGCTGAGGTACTGACCTGAACTCACCATACCTCCCACACAACAAATGTGCATGGCTGTTTGGGTGTAGGTGTGTAAAGATATCCCTTGTGATCGTGTTGCATAGTTCTGCTTTTCAGTGTTTGCTCCAAGCCTTCTATAATGCCCAACTCAAATGGCCCATTCATTAGGCATTCTGGTTAACACTAAGCTTTAAGACTGAAGTGACTCTGTGTCTGCAAAATACCAAATATGAAAACAGCAGAGTCCAAAGACTAAGTACATAGATAATCTGCTATTAATAGTTCATCTTTCAGCTGAAGATTATGAAAAATGTTCACAGTCAATTACAGAAACATGTGATTTTTGTGAAGTTCTTGACCCTTGAGTATCACCTCCCCTCCTTTTGTGAAATTTTGACTCACTTTTCCAAATTTTCTCCATTTTCAATTACTCAGAAACGTGGTGACCTGACAAGAGAGAATGTGAACCAGTGCATTTTGGAAATGATGATCGCAGCACCAGACACGATGTCTGTCTCTGTGTTCTTCATGCTATTTCTCATTGCAAAGCACCCTCACATTGAAGAGGCAATAATGAAGGAAATTCAGGCTGTCATTGGTAAGAATTTATCAAATAAATCATAGAGGTATGAAACAACTCCTTCAGAATATCAGCTTCTTATGTCCTAAGAATCTGATGTCAAACAAAATCTTTACTATAATCCACCCAGAGAACAATAAAGCAAGGCATTTTGTCACACTTTCATATGCCAGCTAGGTTAAAAATCTAGTTTTTTTTCTGTGTTTTATTTGATTATAAAAATACTACATGAGCACTGACGTAGACTTTTCTCCCCTGACCTTCCACAGTCGCTGTGAAACAAGTTATTTGGTTGTGGAAAGACACTATGTTTAAAAACCATTTCAGTGCTGCTTGAAGTAGTTGACAGTAAGTTAAATATATGAGGAGGGGTCTACAGACATGTCGCTGTAGGCAGGAAACTGCCTGGCAAGTTAGATAGCGGGGGGACAGAATAGCACCTGGGCTCCAAGAGGGGGAAATTACTCTTAAGACCACATCCACTGATACAGTTTCCTTGAGAATCGAAAAGTGTTCATGCCTCATTACATCCCCCTGATGCTTCAAAAGACCTCTGCAAAGATGAAAAAGCAGCAGAACCATTTGCACATGTGTCCATGCTGCCTCTAGATACACAGCCATGGTAATTCCTTCCTCGGGAATGCCTTTGCTTACCTTCTCCATCATTTTCCCTCCTTACCCCAGATAAATACACCCCATTAGACCCTTAAGTGTACAAAGAACAGTATGTGAGGGGCAGGGCTGTTAGATTTCTTTGTCCAAATGAGACCTTTCCTGAATGGCATAGTTGTACAGGAGACAGGGCTGATTCAGGACCCCGGTCTGTTTTTGATTCTGCAAAGGTGGTAGCCCATTGGAGGATGCTCTGAAGCTTTACCAATTCTGGGAGTAATCCGAGCGTCTCTGACTAGTGTCAGGCCAGTCTGAGACAGTGGAGGTGTCCTTCAATCCCCAGCACACCTGGGGCTGTTCTGAGGCACCCATTTTGTTGTGGTAGGAGGGAGGGATGGTTCTTGCTACTCTATCACAACAGGGTGTGTCCTGGGCAGACGGGCCATACAAGTACCCAGAGGAGAAGATGTCATTAAAACTGACTAAGGTCACTGTCTCATTGTGACTGGAGAGGGAGTGAATGCCCCCCAGATTTTAGAGTAGGGGACAAAACTCTAAGACCTCAGAGGCCAAGCAGATAACTGTTTGAAGCAGATTAGGAGGACTACACAATACAGAGGGACTGCCCCTGCAAAGGCTCGTCAACCACTCAGCTTCAGCCCATTGTTGCCATGTGGTGATGTGAGTCTAGTGTTTCTAGGTTTCCTAAATTTTTATTAAAATCCAGGCTTTTCTATGAAATCCCCCAGCTTCTACGATAATTGGCTTCAAATCTGAATTTTTATAGAACAGTCTGTAGGCCAAACATAACATATTTTGCCCAAGTTGCTGGTTTGCACTAGAATTACAAATATAAAATTGTTTCCAGCCAAGAACAAACTGTTCTGTGGAAACTACATGAGTTTTAATGCCCACCACATGTCGAAACTCTCATTACCTGTTTGTCCTTTTTATCTTCTCCCACAGGTGAAAGAGACGTAAGGATTGATGATATACAAAAGTTAAAAGTGGTGGAAAACTTTATTAATGAAAGCATGCGGTACCAGCCTGTTGTGAACTTGGTCATGCGCAAAGCCTTACAGGATGATGTCATCGACGGTTACCCAGTGAAAAAGGGGACTAACATTATCCTGAATATTGGAAGAATGCATAGACTTGAATTTTTCCCCAAGCCTAATGAATTTACTCTTGAAAACTTCGCAAAGAATGTAAGTGCCTTTCCTTAAAACCAAGTATGCCTCTCTTTAAGACGCCAGCTGTTAAATCCTCTCTGGTTCTGGGTTTGCACCATGCACATTTCATTCTATTTACTCCTTCCCTTCTGTAGCCTCACCAGAAACACACATTTTCCCTAGTTTGGGCCATGGGTACCACATTTGTCCTGAAGCCAAGGATGCTGGGTCTCCAGCCGTAGGAAGTATCTACATGGTGGCCACATGATAGGCCAGAATGTGAAAAAGTTGGGACCTGAATTGGACTAAAATAAGGTGAATTTAGTCCAACCAACCTACTTTTCCATTTATAATCACCACTTTATAATCATGTAAATTCAGCTATAGCAGTATCTAGCAAAGGAAAGTCCACTTTTACTTCAGATGAACATCAAAGGAGATCAAAAGATTTGGTTTTTCCAGTCTTCCTTTGGTTCATGAAATGGCCCCACAAGCACTAATTCCCCTTCAAAATAGGACTTGGTAATTAGAAGAGCTTCAGCTTTTTCTTTATTTATCAGTGAAGTATACTGGAGATTCTGCTTCCCTTATGTCAAATTTTAGGCAATGATGTTTGTAACCTGTATTATCCAGATAGTTCCTTTAGTGTCTTCTTTTTCCATTGGCATATGGTATAGAAAAATGGCAATTAATCCAGTTCCCCAATTCTTTCTGTTTCTGTATAAGCAACCCATGCCATGTTGACAATTTGCCAGCAAACACGTACTGGGAATCTACTATGCGACAGGCACTATGTAAGTCCAGATGTGGACAAGACAAGAGATGCGGCACCCATTAATTTTTTGCCTAACTAAATATATTTAGATGCTGATAGACCAGGAATCTACATCTTTCCCTAAATTTGTCCTTTGTCATTAAGTTATATGACATAAACAGTCTTTGCTTTGGTGATTTGCAGAATAGTAGTAAAGCTGTGGCCATCCCAAAGAGCTAGCTGAGTAGCTGAGTGGCTGTGATAGAATGGTCTGCATCACTTCACCCAGCACATTTATATGAAAAGCAAAACTGGGTACTGTCCAAGGTTGTGTGTGGATCATAGGGGATGAATCAAACTGGACGGAGAAATGGGCTTAGCTGAGTTATAGCCATTCATCTCAGTCAAGTAGCAATATGGCCGAGACCCCAAACCAGAGTGTGCTGACTGACGAGTAGTTCAGAGTAAATCAAACAGAGACTGTATGATTCTAGCCTTCAGTATTCTAGCTAATGGTCTGATCATTTTCATAGGTTCCGTACAGGTATTTTCAGCCATTTGGTTTTGGGCCCCGTAGCTGTGCAGGAAAGTACATCGCTGTGGTGATGATGAAAGTCATCCTGGTGACACTTCTGAGACGATTCCACGTGCAGACGTTGCAAGGTCAAGGAGTGTCTATTGAAAACATGCACATGAAAACAAACCTGGCCGTGCACCCAGATGAGACGTGCAACTTCCTGAATATGACTTTTGTCCCGAGGAATTCAACAAGTGCCATGAACGCTGAAGAAGATTGGTCAGCACCTACTCTGGAGCACTTCTAATCGGTAGTTCACTAGGAAACCGTTCATCCTTGCCAGTTAGTATCATCCTCACAGTGAACATTAGGTGGTGTATGACATTTTATAGGCATACCTCTTATGGGCTGTCAGCAAACCAGGAGACATCGGTCATCTGATTGTATCCACACCAGAGAATCAAGAGCAAGAGAAAACACAGAGGCCAAAAGTTTGCAGGGAAAATGGTCAGTGAGAAACTGCAGCCTTAAAGGCCCAATTCCACAAAACGTGTTGGAAAACATAGGTCATCAGCAAAACATATCTGGTTGCCATGGGATCTCCACTGCCCTGTCCCCAGAGCAGCTGAACGTCTGGGGCAGACACCCCCCAGCTGATTAGGAAGCCCAGGCCAGCGTCTGGGTGCCAGAGTCAAACATACCTGTTAGTGTGAATAAAAACGTTTGATTTGGTTTTCAGTGGGATCAGGGGCTACAGTATTCTTAGTCTCTGGAGAAATACAAATTCAGCATTTTACTTTCCCCATTAATTATATCCAATTAACTCTTGTTTATCCACATGTGACTTGTCTGTCCTTCCTCAGTCTCTCAATTGATGCCTCAGCACTTATCTCTGCCATAATAGGTGTAGATTCAGTTAATACAAGGTAACTTTATGATTACTCAAGTAAAATATATAATTAGGACCATATATCTGTTGTAGGAATCAAAAGTCACACAATGCATTTAAAATTCAAATGTTTTTTTCATGTTTGCATTGTTGCTTAGTTCTAGTAATATGGCTAATCAAGAGATAACTTTAAACAATGGCATCTAGTAACTCTTACAGCAGCTCCAGTGATTTGGGGGAAGAGAAGCCCTCTAAATCTTTATCTAATTCTGCAGCCCAGCAGGTTCAAACTTCTAAGGAGTGCTACTCCTACTGCATTATCTTTCTCCCTCGCCATTTCTCCCCTCTCTTTCTATGACCCCAACGCCAAGGGCAACAGATTAGTAGAGAACGTGATCAGTGTAGAACGCCTGCAATCATTATTTATCCTACCTCAGATTTAACAGTTATTACAGAGATTTAACAATTGTGTAGTTTATTGAATCATCATATGTAGCCATGGATAAAATATATACCATGTGAATTAGCTTGGTAGAGGAAATAAATAGATTACATTTTTAAATGCCGCTTATGTTATGACTGTTTCAACTGAATGTCATTTAAAAACTAAAAAATTAAACTCATTTTCAAAATGCAAGTGTTTGCCATTGAGTCAACCACCACTGCAACATTTGAATATTCTTTTCATCTTGCCATTTGGCAAGAGGACAACAGCTGAACGTAAAATGAAAGTGTAAGCTCCTGAGAGAAGGAGCTCTTTTCTTTCTTTCATAATCCTTCCCATATTTACTCTCAAGATCAGTACTGAACAGACACTCTTGCTCATAGACACACTCCACTGACCCTAGGAACCAAGTAAAGAAGAGGCAGGTATTCTAAGAATCCAAGGATGGGCATTGGTAAAGAAGGGAATATTTGAACTTAAAATGACTTGAACCATCTCTAGGCCCAAAAGTACATGCGACTATGCCTGTGTGCCTGGATATTTCTGTAGTCAGGCCTACAGATAATCATCTAAATAATTCAGACCCCTGAAAGCAAGGCCAGGATTTTAGACTTATTGTACCCAGGTTAATTCACTCAGGTATTATTAGCACACTGCATACATTGTTCTGGCTCGAGCTGCATGGTGGAGAAAACCAGACTAGATCAGTGTACTTCACCTATCCAATTCCCTTGGAACACCTACTGCCTTTTATATGTTTCTGTGTACCCAAGGCCTACGTCTACACAGTCAAAGCAAAATGGAAGGTTGACATAGTTGTATCTAGAAAATGCCACTACAAAAACAGGCTGTGTCCTCTCCCCAGTCTGGACCTCAGCAGACCCATCCATAAATATGGATTCCACCGGAGGTGCTAAGTCATTTCCAATGCTTTTCTTCTCTTACTATTTTGCTTCATATGCATAACACCATTTTCCCCTTTGTATCTAAGCCCTAATATCAAATTAAGTGTACAAGACAATCTCATTTTCAGGTCAAACATGCAATTTGGTCACTGAACAGATGGTCTGGGCATCCAGTGTGTGTCAAACTGGCAGACTGTCGGCCCCCAAACACTAGTATGTCTCCATGTGCCCTAACCTGACTGCTGCGGGGGCATGAGTAGGCTTATGGAACACAGTTCTCTCACAGATAGTCACGCGATGCCCTATTTGAACTGTGAGCAAGCCAATGGATTTGCTGAAGCAAATAATCTTTTTTTTTTTTTTCTGAGTGGCCTTGGTTTCATACTCAAACCAACTAGATCACTAAGAGCTTAATAGTACACCTCCATTCCCTGCTGAAATTGACACTTTCCCTGGCATGCTTGCCACCTTCCCAAAATGCAGCTTGCTGCTGTTACTACTCACATAGCTCTAGAAACCACAGAAAAACAGAAGTGAATTCCCACTTAGCAGAAATCCCTGCCCAAGACAATTCAGGAGTGGCTGACACAACCTTGTGTGTGGTCCTTGAGGCAGGTGTGAAGAGGAAGGAATTGCTGTGAATCATCAGGGTGTCACAGCTGACAGCTGTTCACTCCCCAGGCACTTACCAGGGACCAGGCTGCCTCACTTAAACCTCACAGCAATCTTGCAGGGTAGGGAGCATTCCCCACTTTGCAGGTGATAAAACCGATTCTTCAAAAGTAACTGGCCCTGCCCACTTAGCTAGAAATTCGAACCCCTGTCTTATCCCAAAGTCTATGATCTAACTAAAAGTGGTATTTGATCCTTTGTAACATCAAATATAGTATGATGATAAATGATTATACATTTTAACTGGTATAGGTATTAAAATTGGGGGTGGGGGTAGAAAATCAGGTATTAAGAAAATTGGTGAATTTTTGCTCCTATCCTAGCCCTGACTGGCCACTCCAGCATGAAAATAAGTCCAAAAACAAGGACTGGGGACTTTGGCCTGTCTCTTTAATCACCAGCCCAGGGTGGGTCAAACCTGTTATTTGATCTAACTATATTAAGGAGTCAAGGTCAATTGATCAATATGTTTTCTCTAACCATCCATGTTTTTTATTCGTCTCAGTGTCTGACATACAACATGAACTCAATAAATCTTTGGTGGATGAATAATGGAAGAATCTTTGCCCAATCTTTTTTTAAGAAAAGCAAGCTCTATTAAATTCACAAGAATAATTGGCGTCACATGTATACATTCTCAAGTGTGGTCTTTGCAGTCTACTAAATGCTGCTAAATAATCCTAAGACAATGAATAAACTGGCTATGCATTTAGAACAAGAAAAACAGAGCCAGGCAGTGGGAGCTAGATAATCTTCCAGTCATTGTTGCTAGAGAGAGTGCTCACACTCATCAGGGGTTGGACTAGATGTACCTCAGGACTTTGCCTGCAACTTGAGACTCTACAAGTCTATGGATTGACACCCCCTCTACAATCAAGTGGTAAGGATTTGAACATCTTTCTAATGGAGGCCACAAAGTTGGTCCTATGGAACACATGTCAAAGAAGTCAACTTTCAGCCTCTCAGCTTAGTCATCAGTCATGTCCATAGGATCACAAATACACGGTATTTTGTGTTTAATGATCACACTTGATTAACCAGTGACCAGGAGAGGTAACACTACGCATATTTGCAAGTTTAGTTAATTTCCAAATAAATTTTAAAAAGCACCTTTCATCCTATGCAATTATTCCTGGTTCTCCTTCTTACTCTCATTCTAATCTCCTTCAGTAGCCTGTATTGCTACTTCTCTAGATCTTTGGCAAGTCCTTCCACACGAGTCTTTTTGGTAGCCCCTTCCTTACACAGTGCCCCTCGGTCTGGCTCAGATCCAGTGCTCAGGGAACCCTGCCCAGTCTCCTGGCCCCAGATCTGCTGTTCTCTCCCCGCAAATCTGGTGTGTGTTTGCTTTTTGTCTTCTCTTTCTTCTTCCTCTGCATATCTACCTGCCATGTTTTTCATATTTCCCACAGTCTTTCTAGACCTCTGTTGCCTCCTTTTTTATTCTCTTACAATCCCCAGTCACATTTCCCAATTGCCTAGAGCAAAGGTCAGTGGTTCAGTGGTTTCATGAACCCTTTTATTCTGAGCTGGTGAAGCTGAAGTACCCATGCCCTCCCTTAATACTGTAGGCTCTTACTTAGATAAGGGGTAGCACTCCCTCCGTGAATCAGTTTCCTCAAACGGCCATAACAAACTGGGAACCTTCAAGTGTGAGAAATGGATTCTCTCATTGTTCTGAAGATCCAGGCAACAGTGTGGTTGCCCCCTCTTGGAGCCTCTGGAGGAGAACCCTTCCTCTCCAGTTTCTCCTTGGTATCCTTGACTTGTGGTCACGTCCCTCTAATCTCCACCTCCATGATCATGCTGCCTCCTCCTGTCTGTCTCAAATTGGCCTCTGCCTTTCTCTCATAAGAACATTTATCATTTGACTGGGGCCCATCCAGGTAATACAGGATGATGTCAAGATCCTTAATTTCATCTGCAAAACCCTTTTTCCAAATCAAATCACATTCACAGGTTCCAGGGATTTAGACATGGACAAATCTTCGGCGGGGGGGGGGGGGGGGGGGGGGGGGGGGGGGGGGGGGGGGGGGGGCGGGCATCATTCAGCACACTACATGCCCCCACCCCAGAGCATGACTGGCAGTTCTCATGTTTCAGAGCAGTGTCTCCTAAACTTGGATATACATCTGAGTTACCTGGGCTTATGCAACACTGCTAATCCTGATTCAATAGGTCTGGATGGAGATTGAGATTCTGCATTTCTAACCAGCTCCCAGGTCACAGTGATGCTGAGGCAGGTGGTCCAAAGTAAGCAGGGTTTGCAACAGTGTGGTTCATAGAGCAGCAGTAGCACCCAGAACCTCATTAGGATGGTGACTCTCAGGCCCCACCCACATCTGCTGAGTTCGAATCTATACTGCAACAGATAGATCCCCAAGTGCTTTGTTTGCATGTTTAAGTTCAAATAGCACTGATAAAACTAGAAGGTTTTCCTTCCTACTATATATCCAAGACCCCTCCCACCACACTCTGCACCTGCCCCATGGAGTCTTCAACCCTGTTAGGGCAGGTCCTCAGTTCCCTGCATGGTGGCAATTTCCTTGGGGCCCCTGAGGGGAAGCCCCTGGAAATTAACCCCATCCTCTCTTGCACTCAGTTCTATTGCACCAACAGCCCCACCCTAATGTCCAAACCAGGCAGCCATTTCTCTCAAGACTAAGAATACCAGCACAGTGTGATTCCAACACAGCAGTTGTAATACACACAGAAGCTACCAAACGGAATCTTGTCCTGCTTAAAGAAAACACTACAAAACTTTCCAGGAATCCTGGTCTTTCTTCCTGATATAGGGATCAATTAACTGCACTGTCCCCACTCTTATGATGCTCCATCAAACCCTTTACTTTCAAGGAGTCAAACTATAAAATGTGTCCCTTCATGCACCCCAGTGAATGTAAGAAAGAAAGTTCCTACAATACATATCTACTAGGCATCTGTCATCAATACTTTTGTGGTTTCTTTGCTCAGGGAGTTTTCCCTGAAAGGGACCCTCCCACCGCCTGCTGCCTTCACAAGAGGCACATAGTCAGTGAAGGTTTAAATCCTGGCTCTGCTAGTTAGGGACTGTGTGTACTGGGGAAAGTTGCTTAACATCCCAGAGCCTAGTCTTACCCATTTGTAAGAGTGGGTATAACATACACCCACAGGGTCTTTCGATTAAATGCACCCTGAGTATTAGACAAAATCATGCATGTAAAGGTCAGCATGGGGACTCAGGGTTCAATTCCCTTCTCCACTCTTCCTTTGGTCCTCTTCTCTTCCCATAGCCCTTAGAAAAATGAATGAGCCAATTGTCTCTTTCTTTTTTCTTCTTCCTCTTCCCTCTTCCTAGCTCAGTGGTCTTTCAAGTAGTTCATTGTGAAGAAAAGACTGTGCCTAAATTTTGTCTGAAGAGGTCTATCTACACTTATCTCCACATCAAAATAAAACTATGTCAACTTTAAAAAAAATCTCTGACACAACTTCTGGCCAAGATGGAGGCATAGGTAGACACAGGGTGCCTCCTCACACAACCAAAAGAAGGACAACAACAAATTTAAAAACAAAAAACAACCAGAACTGACAGAAAATCGAACTGTATGGAAGTCCAACAACCAAGGAGTTAAAGAAGAAACACTCACCCAGACCAGTAGGAGGGGCAGAGATGGGCAGCCAGGCAGAGAGGACTCAAGGCAAGGCGGCGGCTGGTAGACCTAGGTGGGCAAGGCGAGGCTGGCAGACTGGGGGAGGTGGCGGCTGGTAGACCGGGTGGTCCCACAACTGTGTGCGAATAAACCAGAAGGAACAACTGGGGAACAAGATAGACCACACAACCCAGGGTCCCAGCACGGGGAAATGAAGCCTTGAAGCCTCATTGAAAACACCTGTGGGGGTTGAGACGGCAGCAGGAGAAACTCCCAGCCTCACAGGAGAGCTCATTAGAGAGACCCACAGAGTCCTAGAACATACACAAGCCCACCTACCTGGGAATCAGCACCAGAAGGGCCCAACTTGACTGTGGGTAGCGGGGGAAGTGACTGAAAACCAGCAGAGAGCAGAGCAAGAGGCATTGTTCCCTCTTGGGCCCCTCCCCCACATACAGCGTCACAACGCAGCGATGTGGGTGTCCCCACCCTGCTGAACACCTAAGGCTCCACCCCTTATTAGCAGGCAGGCTGAGACCAAAAAAAAAAAAAAAAAAAAAAAAAAAAAAAAAAAAAAAAAAAAAAAAAAAAAAAAAAAAAAAAAAAAAAAAAAAAAAAAAAAAAAAAAAAAAAAAAAAAAAAAAAAAAAAAAAAGGCCCAAATGAAAGAACAGATCAAAGCTCCAGAAAAAAATACAACTAAGCGACGAAGAGATAGCCAACCTACCAGATGCATAGTTCAAAACACTGGTAATCAGGATGCTCACAGAAGTGGTTGAATATGGTCACAAATTAGATGAACAAATGAAGACTATGCTAAGTGAAATAAAGGAAAATGTACAGGGAACCAACAGCGATGGGAAAGAAGCCGGGACTCAAATCAATGGTGTGAACCAGAAGGAAAAAAGAAACGTTCAACCACAACAGAATGAAGAAACAAGAATTCAAAAAAATGAGGAGAGGCTTAGGAACCTCCAGGATGTCTTTAAACATTCCAACATCCGAATCATAGGGGAGCAAGAAGTAGAAGAGGAAGAAAAAAAAATTGAAAACTCATTTGAACAAATAATGAAGGAGAACCTCCCCAATCTGGCAAAGGAAATAGACTTCCAGGGGGTCCAGAAAGCTCAGAGAGTCCCAAAGAAGTTGGACCCAAGGAGGAACACAGCAAGGCACATCATAATTACCTTACCCAAGATGAAAGATAAGGAGAGAATCTTAAAAGCAGCAAGAGAAAAGGAGACAGTAACCTACAAAGGAGTGCCCATCAGACTGTCGGC
>VMDR010002271.1:0-96042 GCA_007922815.1 Macrotus californicus | reverse complement strand
AAGGTGAGGGAGGAAAAGGTACAGGGAAGAAGAAGCATAATTGGTAGGCATAAAATAGGTGGGGAGAGATAAAAAATGGTATAGGAAACAGAAGACTCAGAGAACTTATATGTACAACCCATGGACATGAACTAAGTCTGGGGGGAATGTTGGAGGGTAGAGGTGGCAGGGTGGAGGGGGGATAAAAGGGGAAAAAATTGGGCAACTGTAATAGCATAATCAATAAAAAATACTTAAAAATAAATAATATATATTAAAAAAACACAATAGCCAAGGTGAATAAATTTTTAGAATGTATATAAAAACACATATATACACAGTATATACATATTAAGAATACATGATGGAATATTATTCAGCCTTACAAAAGAATGAAATCCTACTGTTTGCAATGTGGATGAATCTAGAGGCCATTATGCTAAGTGATAAAAGCCAGATAGAGGAAAAACAAACAGAGTAGGGATCACTTATATATAGAATTAAAAATACAGACATCAAACTAGAATGCTGTTTGCCAGGGGTTGAGGGTTTGGGTTTGGGGAAATAGGGAGAGGCTGGCAAAGGGTACAAATTTTCAGTGACAAGATGAATAAAGGCTGAGAATCTAATGGATAGTGACTGTAGTTGGTAACACTGCACTGGACAACTGGACTCTCCTAAGAGATTAGAACTTAACTGTTCTCATCAAAAAACAATGGAAGAAAAAAATAAAGATAAACGTAAGAGGTGATGGATGTGTTCATTAACTCTA
Source organism: Macrotus californicus (assembly GCA_007922815.1). Classification (NCBI taxonomy): domain Eukaryota; kingdom Metazoa; phylum Chordata; class Mammalia; order Chiroptera; family Phyllostomidae; genus Macrotus; species Macrotus californicus. Next base: position 95,291 of record VMDR010002271.1, on the reverse strand, counting down.
TTAGGTGGGGGAAGGTGGGGTTCCTTTCACAATGTATAGACAATATCAAATCACCACACTGTATACTTTCATGATAAAACTAAAATACATCAGGGGGCATTGTATATACCAAGAGTGAGCACCGTTTTGTGAAATATTTGTTTCAGATACATATGTGTAAGTATATGATACTGAGTCATAAAATAAACCTAAGTTTATTAAATTCAAGATTATTTTGACTGAAGTCTACCTTAAAAGAAACTTGCATTTCCGTCAGAGGACCAGAGGCAAAAAGCAAACAGGAAGAGACTGATGTATAGCTAATGCTTGAGCCGGTGGCTGTACCGAGGAAGAGACTGATGTATAGCTAATGCTTGAGCAGGTGGCTGTACCGGGTCTGAGAGCATCCACAACCCCAGATGGAGCTAGGGTCGCTGGTGGGTGGATGTGGGGGTGGACAGGTGAAAGGAGCCTGCAATGGGTGGGAGTTAAAAGACTAGATCATCATAAAGCCAGAGCCTGTGTTTTGTCTTTTTTATATTTTTGGTGCCCAGAGTCCAGCAACACTAAGGGCCACAGGAAAACCCTCCACAAATATTTGTTGAATGAATGCATAGAAATGAGTGAGGTTTTACAGATAGTTTTAAGCCTCCTCTTAAAAATTCAGTTAGGCTTGGAAATGAATCCAGGCAGCCCTGCCTTTATGGAAAGTTTGTTTCCAAAACTTTACTTTGCAAATTAGAGTTTGGAACTTCAAACATGACACATGGCAGTTGGGACCTCAGGCCAGCCCACAGCTACCTTTTTGGACCCAAGATACATCTGAAGCTAGGACTGAGAAGTGAAACTGTGTTTTTTTTTATAGGGAAAAAAACACGTCCTCACTGGTCCAGTCAGAAAGGCCAGCAGCAAATTGGCCTCCAGACGGCAAAGGAGCACCTCTCCACCCCCTCCCACCCCCCATTCCTCTTGTTGCCTTAGACCTGCAGCTGCAAAGCCATTTTGGATGGGGTGGTAGGGACTTGAGAAGCAGCATGAAGTGAGGGCTCCTTTCAAGGACAGGCATAGGTCAAAGGGAAGGAGAGGGAAAGAGAAACCAGCAATGCAAATGACGTCAACAAGGAGGGAAAGGCCTGGGGCCACCAACCACCGAGCCAGGGTGCTTGTGGCCAACTGGCCAGGACGACACGCAGAAAGTCGAGACCACCTCCCTAAGGATTTGGTGTCACGGGGATGTGAGTAATTCAACAATATTATTTGCAGAGTTTCTAATAGACGTGAAGCATAACTGCCTGTTTCGCTGCCATTCTTTCTTCTTTCTCATCTGTAAATTGCCAGTAATAATTTCACCCATCACCAGATAAGAGGTCCAGGAAAGCCAACTGTTTAAAACCAATCGTTGAACCTCAAAATGAGCAAAACTGCCCAGTTTGGTATGTAAACCAAGAGTCCCCCCAAAGTACTTGCCCTTTACTTCGTAGGAGAGAAGGCCCCCTCCTGCCTCCTCCACCTGGACCACTGACTTTTACTCTGAACACCATTCTAACAAGCCAGGTTCACTGACATCTTTGGCTACAGCAGAATAGAGAATGGGGTCACCAGAGGTGGGTTCTGTAGCAGCAATCACAAGAGAAAAAAGACACAAATAAGAAGACGGAGCACATCACTTAATAATTGCATCTGCTTTCGGATGGGAGTCTTGAGGTATCACTGTTTCACAGCATGATTTAAAAAACTGTGTTCATAACGGCAATCCTCAGCAATTGGGAAGTGTTTCAAAGGTGTTGTAATATCTATTTTAAAGAAGCGAACGAGAGTTTCTATGAAGGTTTTGGTTTTTTGTTACAAAACTCAGCATGCTGGAAAACTGTCATGTGACATTGCCCAATAAGATCAGATAATCCAGGTATATTCCTAGACTTTTTATAAATTGAACACTTTTATGTAGATTTCTTCTGTCATTTCTGCTGAATTTTATATAATTATGCCAATCGTTTATTTCCCTGCCATGTTTTTATCTTAGTTTCCTCAGAAAACAGTGGAATGAACTAAATAATTTCTTATGTTTTTTTTGATTCCAAGGTTTTCAAATTTACACACCCTTCCACATTTGTTTCAAAATGTGGCTCAGGAGCAAAACTTTTCATTCTCAGGATACAGCAAAACATACTTGTTTATAAGAGGAAATTTAACTGTTCATGGGCTCAAGCATGAATATTTACAGGAAACCTAAAATCTTGACTCAAGAAGACTTTACTTGGGCTTTGGAAAAATGAGAAAAGTAGTGGTGAAAATATTAGACTACAAGGGACAGAATCTTTCAATAATGTAACTAGGAACAAATTAAGCAGCACCTTTTATTCTAAAGAACTGACTAGTCATTCACACCGGCCCCTGAAGATAACATGGCTTGGGGTAGGTCTTGACATTCAGGAATTTTAATGTGCCTGATTAAGAAAAAACAAAAAACCACTGCCAATCTCGCTCTGTAGGTGATGAAATAGATAATTATCTGATGCAAACGCAAAGGAATTTAAAATTCATTTCGCTGGGGATCTCTTTTGGCATTTAACCTAATTTAACCTACTATTTCTTCCAAAGCAAAAGGTGCAGAGGCTTTGTGTGTTCAAATGACCCAAATGAAAAATGTGACCTTAGATGAGCTGTTTGGTTTATCCCATAACAGGAAAATTTACAGGAAATATTTTGAGCTTCAGCGCCATGCTGGAAACTGAAGATTCAAAGATTCAAAATGGTTCCTGCCCGCAAATGAATTACCATTTATTAGGCGGATAACAGGCTTGCTCGCCACTAACTTTAGTACGAGGCTAATAATAGGAGACAGGACCAGGGTTATTAGAGTGGAGAGGAAAGAGGAACTGAGGAAGGCTTGTGGAGGAAGGCAGCATTTGATCAGGGCCTTGAAGGGCAGGAAGCAAGTCAGAAGCAGATGAGCTAGAACTCCTCATCTCTCCCACATCCCCCCGTCACACCCCATCACTCACCCCCACCTCACTCCCCATCCCTTCTTTCCCCAGGGACCCTACCCACTCCATCAAAACGTCTTTGGACTCTTAAGCCTCCATGGAACAGTTCAGAAACCTAATCTTGTTCAATGCCTCCATTGCAGATGAGGAAACTGAGGCACATGGGGTGTTCCCTGTGTGGGGAATGGAGGGAGCCAAGGAGTGGAGGTGGCTTGTCTGTGATGAGCTTGGGGACAATGAGCAGTCCGATTTGGCCAGAGGAGGGGGAGGGCAGAAGGGAAAGAAATGTTTAAGGCAGATTGTGGAGAACTTCAAAGGCAGGGGCGAGTGGAGGCAGCAGGGACAGGATCTGAAAAGCTAGAGAGACCGAGGCTGGGACCAGAGGAGAGGGAACTGCAGCTGTGCAAAGGGAGGCAATACCTGTTAAAATTCAGGAAATTCAGGTGAGCGGAGAAAAGTGAGAGAGACACAAAGAAAATAAATTGATAGAACATTAGAACCACAAGCATGATGTACTGGGAAAAAGTTAGAACCAGGAATAGAGAGAGGGACAGAGAGAGAGAGAGAGAGAGAGAGAGAGAGAGAGAGAGACGGAGAGAGGAGAGAGAGGATGCTCTTTTCCTAGCATTCCAGGTTCTGTGTTGACCAGCTGTACAACCCTGGGCAAGCCCTTCACTGCCACCTGCTCCTCCCCACCATGGACCTCAGTTTCCTCATGGGAAACAGGCTTAAACAAGACGTTTCTGAACTGTTCCATGGAGACCTAGGATTCCAAGGAAGTTTGTGTGGAGTGGGTGGGGAGAGAAGGGATCCCTGGGGAGTGGGGTGGGTGTGAGCAGCAGGGCTTGCCTGGGGAGTGTCGTGGGGATAAGGTGCTCTGCATCCAAAACCACCTATTTAACAGGACATTTCCTTTATGGAACAGAATTCTCTATAACATTAAGTTTCTACAAGAAGCTCCCAAACAAACAAACAAAAACCCAACTAGTTTGATAACCACTGGACGATACAGATAACCTCTCCAACCCCTTTGAGCTAACTAACCACACTTACAGAGACTGGTTGTCCAAGAGATCTGCTAATAGAGTGGATGTGGGTCTCGTTTTCAGGACCCCGCTGAGTTCCTCTGTTTATTTGATTTACTGTTGTACAAATGCCGGAGCAACTGGAACAACAATGTGACGCTGACTCAGTGCCAAAACTCTCAAAAATGGGAAAGATTTACTGAAAGGCCACTTGGTGTTCTTCCTCTCGTGCGGTACCTTTTTCAAAGACCCAGTGAGTTCTCCAAACTTCCTGAGCGCCCGTGTGAAAAGGTGCCTTGGCTGTGAGTATGAAAACACGGGCTTCACGACTGAGTGCTGTCAGGCTGTGGGTAAGTTGAGTTACTGCCCTGGGTTCTCGGCCCTAGCAATGAGAGCATCGCAGCAAACAAACCTAGGGGCCCCTTCGAGCGTTAACATTCCAGGATTCCATGACCCTAAACCCCGGAGCCTGTTATCTCAGCAATTCCCAGATCAATAGCATGTGCTCTTGGTTTTTCTCTGACACAGTCAGATGGTCAGTGTATTGAGGGCTTCGGGCTGTTGACTTTAAGGATTGGGCAATGTGTGCTCTAGCCAAAATCTGAGTCCTGCAAATGGACTCATTCTGAGCAGAGGGCTCAGGTCTAAATTAACAGCAGATCTTGAGACACACAAGGCTTTGTGGCCCAGTATTTGGAACAGAGAAACCTTGAGCCTCGGTCTAAACCCTTGCAAAGGTCTACAAACCACCATAAAAACGGAAATGAGGGAAACCAATCAGAGCAGCTGCAAAGTTTAGACCAGAAAGTCTCATACAGGTCTGAAACTTACATACTTGCTGTCTCCCTTTGCTCGCCAATTTCTCCTCTCTCCTCCTACTCTGACAATTAAACAAAATTTTTTCTTTTACAACAGCAATTCGAGAGAGAGAGAGAGAGAAACAAAGAGAGAGAGAGAATATTAAACCAAAGAGGTGAAGTGAACACTCACTGGGAGAGCGTGGCCAGGCTGCGTCTTCCCTGAGAGCCGGATCCCCTGAGCATGTCTGCAGCTGAAAGGGGCGGAGGTGCTGGAGGTGCTGAGACCCTCGGGAAGGTCAGGGTGGGGGCCGGGCGCCCTGACGTGCCATGTCATCTGTGGCTGAAATGCAGTGTACAGGATGCTCCCGTGTTTTCCCTTTGTGTTAACACTTTTTGGTCTGTCCCTGTGACGAAAGTCTGGGCTTGTCCTCTGCCAAATCTACTCCTCCCCACCCTTTTTTTTTTCCCCCTCAGCACAGGATCATCAGAGAGCTGATTGTTATTTTTTACTGTAATCTCTCTAATAGAGGCCCATCATGTTTAGATGGTAAAGGACACTGATTACTTGGAGATTTCCAGAATGTTACTATTGGGCAATAGGTGCCAGGATCCTCAGTAGCTTTCATGATGAAGACTTTATATGATTAATTACAAATAAATTATCCCAGGCTAGAGAACTGGTCAAAGGGAAAGACATTGAATCCGTGTGGAAAATGGTTGATCATAGTATCACTTGCACACAAAATTGAGTTCTGAAGAGATCAGCGGATATCAGCCCACTGAAAAGTTCATTGGGTGCAGTTCCCAGGCCCTCATTCTGAGCTCTGTTCTCAATTAGCATTGGTGGAGGTGGCTTCCAAAGCAAACAGTTCGCACTGAGAAATCAAATTGGAGAAACTCCTCTTATCCCTCTTTTCTAGGGAAAGATGAATGTATGATATAAAAATGCAAAGCCAAGGCAAAGAGAAGAGGAGAGACTGCCCAATCAGCAGTCAACTGGATTGTGCAGGATGTTTGGTGCTCATGCCCTTCCATGAAATGAAAACAACAGCCAGCCTGGGATACGTGGGCCCAGTCCGCATCACAGCACCCTGCTGGTGACCTCATCCACCAAGCTGGGGAAGGAAGCCTGGTGGACAACAGCTTGGAAAGCAGCCAAATTTTAGCCCCTGAGGATGGGGTGGTGTTGACTCTATCACGGAGATGGCCCTTGTCTAGGCCTGAGTCGTAAATAGATTTCTTTATCTCTAACAGACAATGAGCAGATGGGTGCTGGGGCGCAAGCTCCTTAAGGGGCTGGCTTTCTGTCAAATGAGAACAACTCAGATCTTCACAATGGAAGGCTGAGGTGACTCTTCTGGGAAAGAGCAGGAGAAGCAATCAGCTTCACGCGTCAAGGGCCCCTTTATAGAATGAAAACCATCTTTGAGATCTACAGTGTCACGTCCCCAACTAGGACACAGAAACGCAGAACATTGAAAACAACGCACTTCATGTTATGGAACTTCAGCAGCAGCTCTTGTGCTCAACTTCAAGAGGCTTAATTTAATTAGGTTAAATGCTCTCTTCACTTCAACAGGCTAGGAAATTTGGGTTGTTTTCCTACTTCCATATTACGCTGTCATCACAGGCATAATTTATGGAGTCAATACAGCTTAATGAACTTCAAAGGTAACTATTTCCATATATCACAATCCACATACACATTTACATATCTTTTTGATTATGCACATTGGTATTCAACATATATTGACCATGTAAAGTACACGAGACACTCATAAAAAGAGCGATGCCTGCCTTCACACAAGAGGCCTTAATACATTTAGCACTCACTGACTTGGTATGACTTCATTGCTCCAGAGCTGAGCTAGAAACATGGATCGAGGCATTTGGCTAGTCTCCTTTCGAGCACATTTTGCCCACTTAATTTCTTTCCCTTGAAAAAAAAGTTCAGCGGCTGGCTGTGGCAGGCAGAATAATGTTCCTCCCAAAGACATCAGGATGTCCTAATCCCCAGAGTTTGTGAATATGTTACCTTACATGGGCAAAGGGACTTTAGATGTCATTAAGTTAAACACTTTGAGATGGAAAGATTATCCTGGATAATCCAGATGTGCTCCATCTAATCACGTGGGTCTTTAAGTCAGAGAACCCTCTCCCGCTGTGGTCCAAGGGAGATAGGATGATAAAAGAATGGTCAGAGAGATACAAGGCTTGCTGGCGCCAAAGGAAAGGGGCCAAGAGTCCAGGAGCGTGGCAGTATCTAGAAGCTGGAAAGGCAAAGAAATGCATTCTCCCCTGGAGCCTCCCGAAAGGAATGCGGCCCTGCCCACACCTTGATTATAGCCCCGTGGGACCTGCGCTGGACTTCTAACCTTCAGAGCAGTGGAGAGCAAGTTCGTGCTGTTTCAAGTCGCCAAGGCTGTGGTTATTTGTTCCAGCAGCTACAAAATGAACACATTTGCTTACGGGACTCATTTGGCCTTGGGAATGTATTTCATCTCCTGACTGCCCCTTCCTCCCCGCCCTGCCCCCGACCCCAATTCTGAGCTGGCCAATGTAGTTTTGGCATATTCAAACTAAGCTCATAAGATCGTGTAAGAAGTATGCCAATGGCCAGCTGTCTAAAGCTATCCACCAAGCTCTTTTCCTTGTCGTGAGGATGGGGAGAGGAAATCACACCCCCCCCCACCCTTGGTAGGTCCCTTGTCATTAATGGAATGTGTTTGAGATGTAGCTGTCTGTCTTTAGTTTGAGATAGTAAAACTCATGGGTGTCAAAACTTGTGTCTACCTATAGGGTACTGACCTGAGGATGGTGAAGAAAGAAGTGAGTCTCAGACCTGGTCAGACACCAGTGGGGAACAGAAAGAACACAGAAGCCAAAGGGGATTAGATGCGCTGGAGAGGCAGGAAGAGAAGTGAGTCAGCAGAGGAGAGCAGGCTGGGGTGGGCAACAGCGTCCAAGGAGCCCCCTGAGGTCCAGCTGGCCAGGGCTGGAGAGGCAAGGTGAGAGAAATTAGGAAAAACCATGGACAACTGGGCCAGTCACCCTTCAGCAAAGACAATAGGTGTCACACACAGGACATCTCAGGACTCTTACTGAAGGAGAAATGAAAGTCTTGGCCACCCTCAAGTTCTTCAATGCACCCTTCATTTCTTGTGTAATTTTGCACCAAAGAGAGTGAACTGGGAAGGTATGAGGGAAGTCAGGGAGAAAGGAAAGGCTCTCACCACAGGGTGGTCTTTCATTAATAAAATATGATTGAAAAAATAATTTTACTTCATGGAGGCAGGAGACTGGGCCACATGATCTGTTCCAGACTTTATGGTCTGCGGCGGTTAGAGAGCAGCTTCTACCTTGGAGCAATTCCCTAGGGCACAGAGAGGTATGTGGGAAGCGCCTTCATGTTTGTAAGGCACACATATTCACACACACACACACACACACACACACACACACACACACACACACACCTATTTTCCTCCTGCAGAAACTCAACTTAAACCCAAAGACAATCGACCCAAGAGTTCAAGTAATTTAAAGGGCATTTTGAAAAGAGGCTCTTGAAGAAAAATTTTCTCATGAAGAATTTCATAGACTCTATACTCTTGGAATGAGGCAAAAGATCTTGCCTAGACATGCTCACGGCAGGGTGAACAGAAATGGAGGTGAAGGAGTTGACCACATAACGGCAGCGGGACCCCTTTCTTCCTTTCCCTTGGCCCCTCAATAGTCTTCCTTCCACAGCTGATGACTTCTCACTTCCTCTTCTCCCAACCCCTCCCCCCCTCACGGCCCTGGACACACTCACTTAAATTATATTCCTTTGTGTTGTCCTGTGGTAGTGCTTTTCCAACGGATCCTCCTAAGAAGTCCACACCTCCCTTTACCTACATCCCTTTGCGGAAAGGACAGACTCCTCTCTTTCCTTCTTGCCTCTCCTTCCTCATCTTCTTTGCTAATGTCTTCATGGTTCCTACTGTGTGTCCCTTTAGGAGGATGGGGTAGGCTGGGTGGGGGTGGAGGAATGAATGTATGGAATGCTCTGGAAAGTCATGATTTACCCCACATCCTAATCGTCCCATGCAACCCCCTGTCCTTCACTGGAGTCCTCAAGGCGTTTGCTGACGAATTCCCGAGCCATCCCTTGCCTGGTCTTTGTCTAGACCTGTAACATGTCTTGGGTTGCTACGCTTTCCTAACCCCCTACTCAAAGGTGGCCGTGCAGTTTCCTCCCAGCTTGTCCCCCGCTCCTCACTTAACACTATTTGAATATTTACTACAAGCAAGTCACATAGTTAAGCGCTGTGGAGGACCCACAGATAAGAGGATCCCCCCTTTTGGGTCTTGCCTTTAATATAGACAACTTCATATTGTTCTCAGAGGCCCACTTTGCAGCTCTTCCGGGATACTCTGTGTGGTATTCGTCTCATCTAAGATCTTGGTCACGTGAATAGGGAACTGAGGAACACAAACCCTAATTTCAACAAGGGGAAAAAAGTCTTTCAGAGAGCCCCTCCTTGAATTGCAATACCTGGGATGTCTAATTATCTATTTGAGGCAGCACAGAATTCAAGGTTCTAGATGGCACCAATACTGGTTTGATATATTTTTGCCCCCCTCCCCCCCCACCCCTTACTAGGCTGTGAGCTCCTTGAGGAGGGGAAACATGTCTTACTCAACTTTGTGACCTTCCCCTCACCCCGGCTACCGCAGTGCCTGGTACACGGTAGGTGTTCTGTAGTACATATTGCATAAAAGAATTAATGCACCCGGCTTCATGCCAACAATGGCCCTGATCAAGTTAATTTATTTATTTATTTTCTGTAATTGACTTAGATGGGAGGTTAAGTGATGTGAATGGCGGCCCGGCCTCAAGTTCAGTTGTGCCCATGGCTGGAGCTGAGGTGTATCTGGGCATGTACATCTGAGTGAGTGGGCCTGGGGAGACGACTAGCCGGGGCTGGGGGAGTCATCTGCTAGTGCCTGTGTTGGCGTTGTTCCCTGAGCTCAGCCCCGTTACCGCATGCCTGTGCCCTGAGGAAATGTGGGCTGCGGAGAAGCTGAGGCTGTCTTCACAAGGTTTTTTCTGAGTCTAGCCCTCGCGGTGACGCTCAGGTGACACTCAGGTGATGCTCTGACACAGCAGAGGAGAGGGTCACTATTCCTCCTTCTATACAGAGCGCAGAATGGTTTCGGAATCCTGGAGGACTGAAAGGAATGCGTGGCCGCGCTGGAATATGGAAAGGTTGAATCACAAGGGCAGGAGGTGGCGTCTTTGACGCAGAGGCTCAGGGTCAGGTGGGCCCCAGGGCAGTGGCCGTGGAGGGCGTTGTGCAAAGGACTTCAGGACAGAGAGGGACCAGGGCCTCGTGGGGGCTGGGCCTACCAGCAGGAAGCCATGGCAGGCTGCACAGGGTGGTGGAGCGAGCCATTGTGGGACAGACTCCAGAGGCAATCCAAGGGGGCTTTTTAAAAAAACACTTTTGACGGGGTTGCGGCGGTAGTCATGCAGGAGCAGATGGCATTAGGAGTTATATTTGTGTGAATCACATGGGATTCTATTGATAGCCATAGGCAGGTTCTAACCGAAGATACACGGGTGACAGCTATCAGAGTTCTGTACCATTTAAAACTACATTTTATATTGAAATCTTTTAAACAAACTAAAAGGGACAAGGAAACTAGAGCAAACAGCTGTGTGCTCAGCACCCAGCTTCAGAAAATAAAACTTTCTGAGTAGCAGTGCCTTGTGTGCTCTCTAGGGTAGCCTTTTCTCCCGGGCCCCCAGAGGTAGCCAACCTCCTGACTCAGCTTGTGTCCAATCCATCTTCTTCGAGCACCTTCCCTTCCTCTCCATCTTCTATATCCGGTCTCACCCCAGTGGGACCACCGTCAATGTCGCCATAGTGTGTATCTGGTTAGAATAAAACAAGAGGCGAGTGTGGGACTGAGACATCCCTTCACCCTGTCCGGACGCCTCTGTGTTTTTCATAGTGAAACGCAGGTCCCTTGACCGTGATACCACCGTTCAGCTAAACGGAGAACATTTTCCCCTTCCAAGGCCAGACCTCGAGTTCCAGTATTCCTTGGCTGATTCTTCCCCTTAAGCATATCCTGACCTCTAGTTCTATATCCCCTCTGGCGATCGAACACACAGCGTCAGTCAGTGCAGTATACTATAACATTTACCTAAAGGGAACGTTTGCTCAGTGGAAGGTTAATTGGCACCTGCCACCGTCTGCCTGATATTTCCTGAAGCTTCCTGCCTTTACCCAACAGAGCGATTGATTCCTTCTCCTTCTGCCAATCCTTGACTTCCCTGGATTATAGTGATTCTGTAAGAACTAGTGTCTGGCCCCACCTCTATGAACTCTTCCTAAGTGTGGTGGCATTTCTTTGTAAGTCATCGTCTTAGGAGGACACATGAGAAGATTTGAGTCCACTCATGTTGGCATGCCTTTGGTGACTGGTTCTGCTGTCATGTGTGAATCAGCTCCTCCAGCTAACATGTAAGGAGGCTCCCCCTGGCTGTTTAAACTCTCTTGCAACAATTATTTAGGTCTATTGTCTAAGTTCTTTTTAACATCTGGGGTTTTTAACTAGCTGGGCTCTTTTCTTCTTCTGGAGAGAAAAGTTGCTATCTTAAAAGGATTACATCTCCAACTGCCCGCTCTTGTCCAGCTTGAAACACATCTTTAATACAATACAACAGGAGTCAAATTCTGAGTTCTGGTCAAGATGGTGGAGTAGGTGGACACTACACTCCCTCCCTCCCATGACAAATTGAAAGTGACAACTAAATTATAGAAAAATCAACCTGGATAACTGTCTGAGGACTAGCCAAACAGAAGTCTTATAACTAAGGATATAAAGAAAAAGCCACGTCAAGATGGGTAGAGGAGGCGGAGATAGGAAACAGGCTGGTCCTGGACCCACCTGGGGAGGTTCAGATATTCAGGGGGCTATCTCAGCTGAAAAGGTGCCCCCTAAAGAATGAGGGGTCAGCCCCACGCCGGCTGCCCCAGCCTGGACCACCAGTGTCAAGAGGAACTGACATAAAATCTGGCTGTGAAAATCAGCAGAGAATCCTATCCATCTGGGGGAGACAGAAGGTTGCTGGAAGCCCAGATATTCTCTTAAAATCCCAGCACACAAACTGTCACTCCCAGGCACTCACCTTAGGCTCCGGAGGCGGAGGGACAGTGGCTCCAGGGGCGCCAGAGAAGTAGAGGGAGGAATTGAGCTGTGTGGCTTTGCAGTAGGAGCTGGAGGGGTAGCCGCCATTGTGCCTGTGCAGAGGCTTCCTTCAGCACGGACAAACCTGGTCTGCACTAGCCTTGTGGAATTCCACCAGCGTCACCCTGAGTACTTACATACTACCTGAGACCCCGCCTTGCCCAAATTGCACACGGCCCGAGGTTCTTTTGGCAACATCAAGCCTGGGCCCGCATTGCAGTGTTTTTTTAAAAAACACGCAAGGAATTCTGTTAACTCTGGGAGTGTTAGAAACACACAGGGAGAAACTCAGTTGTGTGCCCTCAGGGCGAGGGCTGGAGGGACATCCGCCATTGTCCTTGGGTTGAGCTCTCCCCTCACACCACCAAATCTGCACTAGTCTGACCAGCTCCACTAGTGCTCTGCCCTGACGACTCCTTGAGACAGCACCGCACCACGAAGGGTCACAGGCAGGTGGCAGCTGGCACCGATGTGCCCTGAGACGTTTTACAAAGTATTTTATTTATTTATTTTTAGATAGCGGGGAAGAGAGGGAGAAGGAGAGGCAGAGAAAAATGGATGTGCAAGAAAAACATCGATTGGTTGCTTCTTGTAGGTGCCCCAAATGGGGACTGACCCCAACGAAGGAATGTGCGCTGACCGGGAAGACAATTGATGACCTTTTGCTTTGCAGGACGATGCCCAACCAACTGGTCAGGGCTCCTGAGACTTTTGATCAGTGGCCTCAGGTCCAGCACTGGTGCCAGATCTGAATCTGTATGAGCCTGGTGAACATCATTCACCCCACACTGGTGACTCCCTGAGACCCTGCCTCACCCGACTTGCATTCTGCCCAAGGTTCTTTCAGCAGCTGAGCCTTATGGGGAGCTGGCAGGTATCAACGTGCCTTCGGCTTTTGTTGACCTATCCCAGGTGCAATACTGGTAGCAGCTGACCTCAGTTCATAGCATGGCTCCTCCACCATGCATCCATCCAGCACGGGCAGCTAACAACTGCATATTGCTTTGTAGCTCCTAACAGGTAGCTATAGGCCAGTCACCAGCAGCACCTGACATTACCTGCACTGGGGTCCCTCCCAAGAGGCCCAAGAACCAACACATCCACCTGGTGGCTGGCTTCAGACTCCAAGTGAGTACCACTCAATTGGCTCCACAAGTGGTATACCAAAAGGGAGGTCCTGGCAGGCCCCTGACCCCGTCGGGGCAAATCACACTCTGTGGTGTCAGCACAGAAATACAAAAGATTATAAGAAAATCATACCAACAGTTAGATGCCAACAAATTGGACAATCTAGAAGAAATGGATAAATTCCCAGAAACATGCAATCTTCCAAGACTGAATAAAAAAGAAACAGAAACCATGAACAGACCAATTACTCCCAACAAAATTGAATCAGTAACCAAAAAACAAACGAACAAAAATTCTGAACTGGGATGGCTTTACAGGGGAATTTTACCAAATATCCAAAGAAGAACTAATGTCTCTCCTTCTCAAATTCTTCCAAAAAGTTGAAGAGAAGGGAAGGCTCCCAAGCCCACTTTATGAGGCCACTATTATCCTGATTCCAAAAATGTACACACACATTAAAAGAAAGTTACAGGCCAATATCCCTGATAAAGGTTGTTGCTAAAATCCTCAACAAAACATTAGCAAGCCAAATACAACAACACATTGAGAAGATCATACACCTTGGTCAAGTGGGTTTTGTTCCTGGGATGCAAGGTTGGTTCAGCATCCACAAATTAATGAACATGATACACCATGTAAACAAAAGGAAGCATAAAAATCCTATGGTCCTATCAAGAGATGCAGAGAAAGCATTTGACAAAATCTGGCTCCTCCCACTTAATGATAAAAACTCTCAGCAAAATGGGAACAGAGCAAACATATCTCAACCTGATGAAGACCATATATGGCAAACCCACAGCTAACATCACACTCAAAGAGGAAAAGCTAAAAGTATTTCCCTGAAGATCAAGAGCAAGAAGGGTTGTCTACTTTCACCACTTTTATTCATCATACTATGGAAGTCCTAGCCACGGCAGTCAGACAAAGAAAAAACAAGGCATCCAAAACTGGAAAAAAGCACAGCGGTCATTATTTGCAGAGGACATGATACCCTAGAGATTTCACCAAAAAAACTATTAGAATTGATAAATAAATTCAGTAAAGTAGCAGGATACAAAATTAATATACAGAAATGGAATATTCAGCATTTTTATACACGGATAATTTATGAAAAATAATTATTAAAAAAATCCCATGTATAATTGCATCAGAAATAAATTTAACGCCTTTGTCAGTGTGGCTCAGTTTGTTGGGGTGTTGTCCCATAACCGAAAGGTTGGGGTTAGATTCTCAACCAGGGCACATATCTAGGTTGCGGGTTCAGATCCCAGTCCGGGCACATATGATCCCCAGTCCAGGCATGTATGGGAGGCAACCAATGGATGCTTCTCTCTTGCATCCATGTTTCTCTCTCTTCCTTCCTCTCTCTCTGGAAGCAATGAGAAAATATCTTCAGGTGAGGATAAAGAAAAAAGTTAACTAAAGAGGTAAAAGACCTGTATTCAGAAACTTATAAGAAACTGAAGAAGATACAAATAAATGGAAGCATATAAAATAAAATGTTCATGGATAAGGAAAATTAACATTGTTATAATGTCTCTATTACCCAAAACAATCTTTAGATTCAATGCAATCCTTATCAAAATACCAATGGCACTTTTCACAGAGAACAAACAATCCCAAAATTTACATGGAACCCGAAAGACCCCAAATGGCCATAGCAATCTTGAGAAAGAAGAACAAAGCTGGAGGTATCACACTATTTGATATCACACTATGCTAAAGGATATAGTAATCAAAACAGCATCATACTGTCATAAAAACAGGTTCATAGATCAGTGAAACAGAATAGAGAGCCCAGAAATAAACTCACACTATATGGTCAATCCATCTATGACAAAGGAGGCAAGAACATACAATGGGATAAACAGTCTATTCAATAAATGGTGTTGGGAAAGTTGGACACATACATGCAAAAAGAAAAAAAAACAACTAGATCAGCTTCATACACCATATACAAGAATAAACTCAAAATGGATCAAAGACTTTAATGTAAGAGCCAAAACCATAAATCTCTTAGAAGAAAACATAGGCAGTAAAATCTCAGACATTTCTCTTAGTAACATTTTTTCTGATACTTCTTCTCAGGCAAGGGAAACAAAAGAATAAACAAAAAATGGGACTACATCCAACTAAAATGTTTTTCACAGTAAAGGAAATTATTAACAAAACAAAAAGACAACCTACTGAATGGGAGAAGATATTCTTCAATGACGCATCCAATAAAGAGTTAATATCCAAAATTTATAAAGAACTCATATAACTCAACACACAAAAAACAATCCAATATAAAAATGAGCAGAAGAGCTGAACAGACACTTCTTGAAACCAGATATACAGATTGCCAACAGACGAAAAAGATCCTGAATGTCACTAATTACCAGAGAAATGGAAATGAACCACAATGAGATAGCACCTCATACTTGTCAGGATGGCTGCCATCAATAAATAAGTGTTGACTAGGATGTGGAGGAAAGGGGACCCTTGTGCACTCCTGGTGGGTTTGCAATTGGTGGAAAACAGTATGGAGGTTCTTCAAAAAACTAAAAAGAGAACTAACTACCTAGGACTCAGCAATTCCACTTCTAAATGTACATTGGAAGAAATCCAAAACACTAATTTGAAAAGATAAATGTTCCTCTGTGTTCCCTACAGCATTATTTACAATCACCAAGATATGGAAGCAACTCAAGTGTCCATCAACAGATGAGTGGGTAAGGAAGATTTGGTACATGTATATGCTGGAATATTACTCGGCCCAAAAATAAGTAAGTAAAAGGAAATCTTACCATTTGCAACCACATGGCCCAACCTAAAGGGTACTATGCTAAGTGAAATAAGTCAGTCAGAGAAAGACAATACCATATGATTTCACCTATAAGTGGAAGCTAGAGAACAAGATCAATGAACAAAACAGAAATAGCCCTGTAGATACAGAGAACAAACTGAGGGTTGCCAGACAGGAGAGGGGTTTGGGAGTTGGGTGAAAAAGATAAAGGGAGGAAGTACAGATTGGTAGTTACAAAACAGTCGTGGGGATGTACAGTACAGCACAGGGAATATAATCAGTAATAACGTAATAACTATGTGTGGTGCCAGGTGGGTGCTAGAATTATTGAGGGGATCACTTCGTAAATTTTATCATTGTTTATCCACTGTCTTGTACGTGTGAAACTACTATAAAATGATATTAAACGCCAACTGTAACTGAAAAAAAATTTTTAAGAATTTAATCCCCCCCAAATAAAACAATGAAATAATGTTTTGAAATAGGGATGCTCTGACATCAGTTTCTTCAATGAATGGTTGCTGGTGTATGTCTATAGTGCTCTGGTTCTTTCTCCGTGAAAATAATATCTAGGAAAGAAGTATGTACATGGGGGATATAATTTCTATTCGGTTTAGAATACAGATTTGTTGTTTATAGACACAATGAAACAGTGAAGGAAATTAAGAAACTATCGTGGGGACTCTAACACTGTATTTTTAGTGCAGGAGAAAAGTCAGATCGTCAAAGGAAGCATGTTAGCTCACAAGCCACAGCATCCTCACTGTGTACCACTCTCGTTCAAAGTAAAGCATCTGAATATATCCACAACCATAAATTTATTTCCTGGTGTTCACGTTATGCATCTGGATATTAAATTTACACGTGACTTTCAGAGCTGGAGTCAAATCCATATTTTTTCCCTGTTACACTATATAACATTTAAATAAATATTAATTTCTTTTCTGGGGAGGTCAGACCTGGATTCAAGCATGTACTTATTCTTGTTGCTACAGAAGTAGTCCGTTATGTGTTCTGGATATTTTGGGTGTTACGTTTATTATTTATATTGTATACATGACACTTTGTTAGGTCCTGTCCTGTTTTATAATGAACAGATCACACGAATCAGTCCACGATTATAGTATCTTTCCATAGGTACAAACAGATAGATGGCTTCACAGAATCTTACTGATTCATCGTTCATGTGAACATACCTTTTCTCACCAAAGTGAGTTATGATCACTTTGCTGGCAGGGATATTTCCTACCACCTCGTTTGCACCTGATACAGCCTTGAGTAGTGTTCAGCACACAGCAGACACTCAACAAATCCTTGTCATCTGCTGTCTAGGCTGAAAAGGGACAACAATGGATAGAGATGCCCAAGAAGGCCAGATGGCTGGTGCTCCCACGAAGTAGCCTTTTTTAGATAGCTCTGGCGCACTAGCGACTGGATCTTGGGGGTTCTTGAAAGGTGACAGGTCTCAGGGAAGCTGCCTGGCTGGCAGACTCACAAGAGACTGATGGAGACATCAGAATACCAATTAATGACAGTAAAAGCCAATTCATCAAGATGGAGCCCTCTTCAGCTCCTGAAGAGCTCTGATTTCCCAGCCAGGGCACCACGATTGTCCGAGCCTGAATGTCAGGAAGACTCACAGTCACCAGGGACTGCAACGTGAGTGTGGAGTCAGAGCAAAGGGAGGCGAGTGTCTCACCTAAGCTGGGGGTGCAGAGGAAAAACCTCCCTCCGTAGAAAACATGCTCATGTCACAAGATGAACAAGCCCGGAGGTGTAAGGTCTATCTCATCTGGATATTCCTGGATGCCCAATGCCAACCCTGGTCTTGAACTTGGCATTCGTGTAGACCTCTTCTATTGACCCATTCTTCCTTCAGATTTAACAATGACATAGGATTTGGGCTGAATGTTTGAGTCCCCTCAAAATTCATATGTTGAAACCCTAACCCCTAATGTCTTGATATTAGAAGGTGGGGCCTTTGGGAGGCAATTAGGTTATGAGGGTGGAGTCCCCCAAAATGGGATTGGTGTCCTTATAACAAGAGATATGAGAGATCTTGCGTTTCGTCTCTCTGCCATGTGAGGATACAAGAAGACAGCCAACAGCAAACGAGGAAGTACGCCCTCACCAGACACGGGATCTGCCAGCACCTTGGTCCCTCAATTTCCCACCCTCGAGAACTGTGAGAGATAAATGTTTCTTTTTGAACCCATCCCATCCATGGTAGTCTGTTCCAGCAGCCCAAACTGACCAGGACAATAAATTGCAGTTAGACGCCACTTGCTTACATCTGGGAGACTTACCATGATAGGATAGTCATGTGCTGAATTTATTAGAAATATTCCTTGGTAGAATTTGTGGGTGCTTTTATGGTGGCAGCTTATGAAGCGATTAGAACTGGGTTAGGAGAAAGCTTTAGGATGCCGTTTTACTTTGACATTATTGAGCGATGAAATCAAGCTATTATGAGGATCAAGGCAGGAAAAGCAAATGGAGCTCTTCTTTACTCATTAATTTATAGACTAGAACCAGGCAGGTTTTCTAGTGAAAACACTCAATAATAAAAAAAAAAAAAAACAGTTTCATTTTTCTTATTTCAAAGCTAAAAGCCATCTGGAAAGCTTTTTAATTTTAAGACCTCTCGAAGACAACAAAGAAAGTAAAATAGATGGATACTTATACAAAAAGTAGCAGACGGTCACTTCTAATTTGAAAGCCAGGGCTCTGAGACATGCATGCAGCGTTCTAAAACATGTTGCAAAGCGGAGAGGGCTGGTGTAATCCGAGATTCTCCTAAGTGTCTTAGAATTCACAGTCTTCCCAGGATAACTTCAAATTATCTTTCCTTCTGACTCTTTCCCAGTGGGTCTAAGAATTAAAAAGGAAAAGCTTCAATTCCGAGGCTATTTTATAGTGTTTCCAGGTCTATACGGCCTAGGTATTCCAGTTCACTTAATTTATTTTAATTACAAGTTTCGTGGTGATAAATTAACCACAGGGTATGCTTGTATTCATTAAGAAACTCGAGGCTTAGGGTAGAACATAGGTATCATAGTCAGTGGTAACTGAATTCATTTAAATTTGAACTTGGAGATTTGACTAATACTCCCCCTCTTTTGTCCAAACAGTACTTCTTGAGGTGTACAAAGTCTTTATAAAAACAAAAAATGTTGCACTTCACTGAAAAGAAACCAAACCCCCATAGCTTGGTTAAAAAATCTTCGGCTCTAATACATTTCTTTATTCCTTCCCCACCCCCCCCCTCGGTTCATAACTATATCCCAATACTAGAAAACAATCCACTATTTAGAGTTTAAACTTGAGACCCAACTTGTATGTTAAACACTCCCTGTTTCAGAAAGAAATATGGGTCTGAGGCTGGCCACCCTCCTGGGATTAACTGCAGGAGTTTGCCCCTCCAGACCGCAAACTTGGTCTTTCATTAGAGAAATTTTCGATTATACCGTTTGTTCACTGCTGGACCCCCGAGGGTCTGGTATGAACCCTGTAATTTGACGATCAACTGGTCCTACAATGCAGATGTTAATTGCACAGAACACTAGGGACTTTAATATCAGAGCAAAGCCCAACGAAAGGGAACTGACTCACCATATTAGTATCATTTGTCTTCATGATGCAACTAAATAAGCACAATGGTCAAAATTACATGATGTAGAGGTCCGATTGTCCTTAACAATCAGAGAAATACGTGAGATGAGTTTCCTCACATCTCTAGAGAAAAAGCTATGAAGTCAAAATTCCAGTGGGTCAGCAGGGGAAGGATGGCATCCGAAGGAAGGTATGGACAGTGTCAGTACCGGGGAAATACCACAGAGGTCACTACCATTTCTGCCTCTGCTTAATGGCTTAGCAAATACAGCACAGTTCTGCCTTGGTACACAGATAGGATCTGAAGTATCTGTTTGTTCTTTCATTCACTCATTCATTCAACATTGCATATTGGTTTTGGGGGAAATAAAAGTAAGTAAGATGTTTTTCATCTAGAGATGCTTTCTGTGTGGTGGGGAAAACAGACATGTGAACAAACAAATATATAAAATAGGCGATAATAATTAACATAGGTAAAATGTGCTATGGGAAAACTTTGAGGCAAGAAATCAGTGGTTCCGACTGGAGACCTCTGGGGAGGCATCTTCCAGACGATAATGGTTGAACCTGGCCTTCAAAGTGAGTAAAAAAGCCATCATGGAAAAGCTTTTGAATTTTCTTCTCAATTTATGACAACAGGAAAAGAAAAGATGAAATGGCTTTGCTTCTTCTAATCTGCAATGGACATCCGAAGTCCTCGCTAGAGGTGACAGGCTCTAGGGAGTTTTTGGCATCAGGTCCGTTGTGTGGGGACAATTTTTTAACAGATAGGGCAGCAGGGGGGAGGGGGAAGGATGGTTTCAGGGTGATTCAAGCGCGGTACATTCAAGCGCACCTCCTTCTGTGTGGCCGGGTTCCTAACAGGCCAGGACAGGTACCGGTCTGTGGTCCAGAGGTCCGGGACCCCCTGCTGTAGAGCACCTTTTCTGTGTCTGACTTTTGACAGCCTAGAATGCTCCAGGGTCAGTCGGATGGCACAGGGTACAATGAGAGGTGTGAAAACTCCTTTGAAAAACAGTGTGTGACCGGAATGAAACATGCAGCTCCATAGAGAGTTGTTAAATAGAAGTGAATCTGACTTAAATGAATCACGCGGGGGCTTCTACATGATAAACACCTGCCACGTGCGCCGACCTTCTATGCCTTCGGTGGCGTTTTTCCATGATCTCATTTAATTTTCTCAGCTACCCTGCAAAGTGCTAGTTCTGATTTACAGATGGGGAAGCCTGGGTCTGCTCAACCTTCATCCAAAGTGGGAGTAAATAACCAGGTTTCCGGGTCCCCCCTCACGCCCCCCCCAACTGACTGCGCACTCACCGACGAGTCATTTTGCAAGCCTGGGTCCCATGATTTGGATTGCCAAACCCTCTTCAGAGAAGTGGGAGAGGGAGCCTTAATTTACGGCCACATAACCCAAGAGGACACCAGAATTTGTGTCCTAGCAGTAATTCTGCCCTTCAGGAGGAGTTCTCCTGGTAAACTAACTCCTTTCTGAAGGGCATGCCTCCTCAGTTCGGCCCTACCATAGCTCTGTCCAATGCTTTAAGGAGGTAGAATTTATGTTCATGTGTCTATGGTGTGGGGCACTGAGAAATGAAAGGATTAGGAATTTCCATCCTGCCTCAGCCTCGAGTCTTACAAAAAAGTTCATCCTGTTCATCTTATAAACGATGGAGCTTCTGGAGCCATGAGACTCCCTGGGTAGCTTGGATATAGCTTGGATAAACGCTGAGGATGCTGGCTCAGAAGATGTGCATTTGGAATGTTTGGCTCTCACCGTTACGCAGGAAGAATTAAACGTACTTTTTAAAAAGGGGAGTAGCAGGAAGGAAGAGCATCGGAGAGCAACACTATCCCCATCAGAATTTTCGTCCAAGGCTCCTTAACTGTACTGTCTCATCTTCTTCATCAAGGAAAGAGAAACGGTGAGGGAATATTAGATCCTCCCAAGTGGGTCCCCACTCAAATAAATCAAGAATTACACAACAGTATTGATTACAGAAACAGGGCTGTTGGAGGAAGGAGTGGGCCGAGGTATCCATCTACCGTAGCTGCAGTGGCGCCTTGGGAAGGGTTATACCTGCTGAGGTTGCTTGTCTTCGAACCAGCACGATAACCCATCCTGCTCGTCTGTTTGTTCACTTCCTGTCTAGCGATTTCCCATATTAGTCTCTTGAGTTGCCCAGAAAGACCTGCCAACAGTGCAGGGTTTTCTGTGGGAATCAAACATGGGTTGGCTGCTGTTATTCTAAGCAAGCGCTGGAGAGCGATCAGCTCCAGAAATAAAGGGCTCTTTCATTACCTCCTCGCCGACATCGACTCTGGGAGTTATCAAGCTTTCATTTGGAAAGTCCCTAAGGACGCAAAATTCCCATTGGCCAGTAAGACCCAGAAGAGAGCCTTAGGAAAATAAAAAGGGCATATAGAGCCATTTTCTGGATCCTATTGGTTGGATTCTTACATGGCACAGAAAAAGAGAAGCCAGTAAAATTGTGACACGGGAGAGTCCACGTCACCCACAGTGGAAAATAATGAACATCGAAAGAATTTCCTATTCTAAACAATTTGCAGTTTAAAATACACTCTCTGAAGACTCCTCTAAATGTACAGGCTATGGCTGCTATTTATAGTGGCCGATGTGTACTTTACCAGGATTTTTATTCCAACAAAGGAACTGTATGTGATGTAGGGAGTTATTAAAATGGAAAAGAAACTCTCTCCTGTTAACTCGGTCCGCTGGTGCTAATCTCAACTACCACGTCAGGGCTCAGTAACCGGAAGGCAGGCCAGTACACTTCATGAAATACTTTAAAAAAAGTTCAGTTTCGAAAATATGTTCCATCTACCCGGTGACTTTCGCCAGGCTAACAAAACATTACAAACTTGTTTAAGAACTGCATAATGAGGGTAGCTCAGTTGGTTGGAGCATCATCCCGATGTGCCAAGGTTGTGGGTTCGATCCCCCAGTCAGGGCACATGCAAGAATCAACCAATGAGTGGAACAGCAAATTGATGGTTCACTCTCTGTTCCCCTTCCTCTCTCTAAGGTCAATAAATTAAAAAAAAAAAAGAACTGCATAATGAACAGTGATTTATAATGAGCAAATTAGGCTTTTACATGTAAGTGAATGTTTCCAAAGTTTAAAAAAAACTTTTAAAAGCTGTCCTCTCAAGTGTTTAAAAACTAAGCCATGGAATGTAGCTTCCATATTTAACAAGTTCATCCGATTCTTTACTTACAAATAGTTCAAAGTTATACTTTTCTACAGTCCCAGAAGAAATGATAAAAATGGAAAAATGGAGGAATCTGAATTACTGAAGATTTACAATAAATGATAAACTGGTTTTCCAACTGCTGAGGAATGGTGCTCTTACACAGCAAACTAGTGAAAAGAACTGAATTAATTCACAGAGTACGCCCATCATTCCTCTTGACCCTCATTCACAGATGAAGGAGAATCTATTTATACCGACACTACATCTTTCCAACATGCTCATGTTTTACGTCCAGTGGTACTTTCTGGTAACACTGTTAAGGACCTTTGGAATAATAAAGATCAAGAACTTCCCTGGAAGACTTAAAGGAAATTGAGATGGATTTCCCTTAATGAAGAATTTGGACCTGGCCAAATGATGGCTACAAATGCAGACCTTATACCTGGCCAGTAGTGAGAAAACCAATGGGCAGGGTAGATATAGTCAACATATATATTTGATAGACTTCACTCTATTTTTATTTGATTTTGATGAGATTTCTTTGCTCATAGAGACTTTGTAATACTTCTCCAAGTTTCCCAGCTTTAGACAGCAGGGCTCCTTTTGTCCTGTGTGTTTAGAAAGGCAAGTTTCTTGCCCTCTCTAAAGCAGTAAGAAAAAGCCTCTGAAATATATATATATATAATATATATATAATACGTATTATATATATAATATGAGGTCTGTCTGGAAAAAGTCCAGCTGTTGTTAATATAATGAGAAAGGTTTGCACAACATTGATGGAACCCGGCAGCCAAGGAGAGTGGACTGGAATGAGCATGCATGAACAATGACGACTTCACTGTACTAGTCAGTGGGAGTGGTAGACACCACTGGTGAGCATGTGCACTGTGTGGCCATTGCATTCAAAATGACTGAGTGATTAGAATCATTAAACTGCACCAAATTTTACGTTAAGCTTGAACATTCCTCTGTGGAAACGATTTGGATGATTCAGAAAGCCACAGCTATGGGCAACTGGTGATTGGCAGCTTCATCACAACAATATGCCTGCTCATGCATCACGTCTCATGCAGAGTTTTTTGGTGAAGCATCAAATCACCCAGGTGACTTAGGCCCCTTACAGCCCAGATTTGGCACCCTGCAACTTCTGACTTTTCCCAAAACTAAGATCACCCTTGAAAGGGAAGAGATTTCAGACTGTCAATGAGATTCAGGAAAATACAACGGGGCAGCTGATGGTGATTGGGAGAACTGTGTGAGGTCCCAAGGTGCCTACTTCGAAGGGGACTGAGACATGATTGTCCTACCTACAATGTTTCTTGTATCTTCTTCAATAAATGTTTCTATTTTTCATATGACATGGCTGGATACCTTCTGGACAGACCTTGTATATATACTTGTATCACATACACAATATATATCATATGTATCATATATATTATCTAATCATCCATGCATCCATCCAATCCAATCCATCACTTTATAATCTACATGAAACCTTATGAGGAAGAACTGTTATAATGGCCACTTTCCTGATGAGAAAAATGGGCTTAGAGAAGCTAAGAAGAGTAATCATTACAAACCCAGCCAGGATTCAAACCCAAGTCCGCATGATCCTGCTTTCTGGAAGGTGTCATGTCTGTGTCCCCTCGTCATCTGCCCCATCCTCCCAAAAGACAGTAGTGGCAAAGGTAAAGCACAAAATCCTCTTTAAGGAATTGAATCTGTTCATATTTCTTTCACATTTAGAGAGAAATATCCTTTGAATTGCTAAAATGAAACTGGTAAGGATGGCGAAATCCTACATAATAACTTAGTATCACAATGAAGCTGTGTTTAAAGAAATCTCGCCAAGACCGCAGATACCAAATAAAAGACTTGCAAAACTGACGGCAAATAGGGTTCTATTTGCAAAACCATCAGAGTTTTCCCCTATCTTGACTCAAATGGCAAAGTTCTATTCCCAGTTCCTAACGGTTAACTGTTTCCACTCTGCCTATCCACTTACATTTCTTTGCTTTTCATTTTATTCACCATTAAGTAATCTGAACTAATCTTTAGAAACATTATCCATGAGTTCTTTAAATTAAAAAAAAATTCTACATGTAATACACTGTAGTATACACTAATTTCCCAAAAGCATTCTCTGTTTTCCTAATCAATAGCCACGGCTTTTTTTTTTTTTTTTTGGCAAGTTTTTTTTTTCTTGTTCAAGCACCACTCTCTCCACTTTCCCCCTACCTCTTCCCTGCCTCACCCACTCCTACCTCCTCTCCTCAATCCTACCCATGCGTCCTTTATACATGTTCCTTGATGACCCTCCCCCTTCTTTCCCCCATGACCCCCCTTCCCTTTGGTTACTGTCAGTTTGTTCTTTATTTCAGTGTCTCTGGCTATATTTTGCTTGCTTGTTTGTCTTGATTAGGTTTCACTAATATTATTTGTCTTTCACCACCTGGCTTATTTCACTTAGCATAATGCTCTCCAGTTTCATCCATGCTGTTGCAAAGGGTAGGATCTCCTTCCTTCTCTCTGCTGCATAGAATTCCATTGTGTAAATGTACCACAGATGTTTGATCCACTCATTGACCAATGGGCACTTAGGCTGTTTCCAGCACTTTGGCTATTGTAAATAACGCTGCTATGAACATTGGGGTGTGTAGGATCTTTTGAATTGGTATTTCAGGATTCTTAGGGTATAATCCCAGCAGTGGAATTGCCGGGTCAATTTTTTTTAATTTTTTATTTTTTTGCAGATAGCTCCATTCATTCACGGGTCTGCTCTGTACAGGCAGGCTCTACCTCAGCTCAGCTTAGCTGGGTGATCTTGAGCAGGTCAGCATCCCTACACTTAAGTTTCTTCATATGCAAAATGAAGTTTTTAATATTCATTAGATCAGGGATTCTTGGCCCAGAGTTCATGGGCCCCCAGGAGGTCTATGGATGGTGGTCCATGACGCCACTGAAAATACATGCCAAGTTCTGTGCGTGCACGTGTGCATTTTCCTTGGAAGAGAGTTTATGGCTTTCATCAGGGGCTCAAAGTAGTGTGTGGTCCAAAAATGAAAAAGTAACATTCCACTGCAGAAGATTATCTATAGGGTCATTGACAGCTTTAAGCTTCTATGAATGATGATGTGACTAAGTCCCTGTCCTAATGGTGAATACAGTCTTATTGAGAAAAACCCAGAAGAAAGCCAAGAACAGTTATGCCAATAGCCTTCTTTGGCTTTAGGGGAAAAACTCAATCTTCTCTGTTTCTGTTAAATGGCAATAACGTGGGAGATTTTGGGGGGCAAACAAAACAATGAGAGCATCTATGCATGTAAGCAATTTCCTTGCATGAGCATAAAGAACAGTTCAATTAAGCCCAATAGCTTCATTTAGTCTGTGGCCATAAACTGCTTTAAATAATATTTTTTCCCATCTTAGGGAGTTATTTGGCATTGTAGAGATGATGGAACTTTAGCCAAGACAACCAATGAAAAATTCCATTGATCAATTTATTATAGTGGAAAGGTTTTGAGATTTGAGATAAGCAGCCAGATTGTACTCCCTATCTATATGAAGTTGGACATGTTACTTAACCTTTCAGACCTGCAGATTCCTCAGTGATAAAATAGGAATGATGATATCCACGTCTGCTATGGACTGAATGTTTGTGTCCCTCCCAAAAATTCATATGCTAAAACCTGACGCCCAGTGTGATGGTATTAGGAGGTGTGGCCTTTGGCTGACGACTGTCCTGAGGGTGAAACCCTCATGAATCAGATTAAGTGCCCTTATGAAAGAGATTCCAGAGAGCTCCTTTGCCACTCTGCCACATGAGGACACAGCAGAAAGACGGCTGTCTGTGAGCTAGTAAGCAGACCCTCACCAGACACTGAATCTGCCAGCATCTTGGACTTGGACTTCCAAGCCTCCAGAACTGTGAAAAATAAAATTCTGTTGTTTATCAACCACTCAGTCTGTGGCATTCTATCACAGCAGCCTGAGTAGACTAAGATAAGGTCATAGGGTTCTTTTCACAATTAAATGATGTAAGGTATGTGAAGTGCATTGCCTCGCCTGGTACTTGGCTGGTGCTAAAAAAAAGATAGTTCCTTTTCTCTTCTAACACTAGATGAAAAATCTATCTGATACTTTTTCTACTTAACTATTTTTGCTGAACTGCACTCTTTAGGTGAAATTCTGAGGTATATTTACATACTATATTTAAAATAAAAGATAGCATTGATGAATTAGAAATTAACCACATGGCTACAACATGTGATTTTATTTTATTTTTTAATTTTTTAAAGATTTTATTTATTTATTTTTAGAGAGAGGGGAAGGGAAGGAGAAAGAGAGAGAGAGAAACATCAATGTGTGGTTGCTGTCGTGTACCCCCAACTGGGGACCAGGCCTACAACCTAGGCATGTGCCCTGACTGGGAATCGAACCGGCGACCCTTTGGTTTGCAGGCCCGCACTCAATCCACTGAGCCACACCAGCCAGAGCACAATATGTGATTTTAAAATCCTCACATGCCAATTAAATCTGTGTGGTACACTTAGATGTGACCGAAAGATTTAACTCTTTCCCAACCTCAGCAGAAACATCTTAACATGTGTTGAGATTGGCACAGGAAAGAAGCTTTGTAGTAAGAACGCAGCAAACTCTAATTTGACTAAACTGACAAATGAATACAAATTCAAAATCTATAAACTGTTATTTTGTACCAAAGACCTAACAAAACCTTCATATGATTTTAATAATAACATCAAACATTTGTTGAGCATAAACTATGTGCTGGTCATCGGCTTAATTTGTCTATATGGGTTAACTACCTTAACCTTTACAATGACCTTGAGAGGCAGAATAATTATTCCCAGTATTATACATAAAGCAATAGAGGCAAGAGATGCTTAAGCAATTTGACACAAGGTCACCCAACTAGTAGGTTGCCAAAGTCAGAGTTTGAACCCAGGTCTGTCATACTTCGTCACCCATACACAACAGATCATCCTGCATTTCTCTGGGTAACTGAAGATCGATCATTATAAGTGTCACACATATAGACTGTTAGGAAAAATTCACTGCTCTTTTTTAAACCATGTGTTACTTCTATATACATGCCATATGTTTTTCCAGCGAGGAATGAAGTTATGGGTCGTCACATGAAGTCCTTAGTCTAGATTTCCAATTTTTACTAAACACACGTCACCTTGTGTAGGTCCCAGACTCCTGATGCCCCACTGATCACCATGAAGTGCGATACTTCTAGGACCGGAGTAATTGTTAGGTTATTGAAAAGTGACCCGAAGGGAAGTTTTCAGCAAATGTAGCTACTCTAATAATTTAGGCAATTTCAAAGAAATATTTTATTTAATGTCTTCATGAGAAATAATTTTATGATTACAGAATAACAAAATGGCATTCGAAAAGATTTCAATCGAAAGCGTCAAGGTCAATGCTAAGCATTGTGAATACAAGTGTTTTTGTGTGCGCATGCTTGTTGTATAACCATCGACTGGCTGCCCTATTAAATCACGTAAAAGAGTTTCAGTGATAGCATTCTGGAAGGGGACAACTTGGACCCAATGGATTTTTAAAGATTGGTTTTTTCTAGTGTGGTAAAAATACTTTCAAAAATGTCTAATCATCCATATTTCAGAGGCCTATAAAAATGCCGTCAGCAAGAGTGTTTCCATCCATGCCTGCGAGCCTCTGAACCTGATAACGCAACTCGACCACAGGGCCTTTTCTCCCTCTGCTGAGAAAGAGGAAGTCACGTGGGTGTGGAAAGCATGAGCCGGGCAGGAGCTCACGTCTCGAAAAGTGAGATTGCTGCTCGTCGTGAAAGCAAACCCAACACTGGGAAAAGTACTATGTGCGACTCAACATCTCTTCATGGATCACACATCCCTGCGGGTTTCTCAGCAGATACACAAAAAGCCCTTTGGCCACATGGAAAAGAAAAGCTCGCTTTGAAATGGTGTTCACTCTTCTAGCTGAGAAAATGCAATCCTTCCTCGGACGTTGCCACCAAGCACGCCCACTCAAGACTTCACTTCAGTGGCACATTCCTGCCTTTTGTCTTTCTAAGTTCTTGAATCTTCTGAGAAGTGTAGAAAGAAAACCCTTATGGCATTATTTTGCTTTGTTTTATGGTAAATAGAAAATGTATCTTTAATTCTTTACTTGTTGCAGGGAATCATAATAGATCACATTAATAAGTAATAATTTATGGTGATGTTTATTGAGTACACACATAACAAACACTAGATGATCAGTACTGTTAGTGTTTTCATGTATTATCTGTTTATATTCCCACACAACTCCTATGAGATACATACGATGATTTTCCTCCATTCTACAGATGAGGAAAGAGCAGATTAGGAGGCTGATGAATTTGTAAGGGTCGTGTGGCTAATAAGTGGCAGGCCTGGGATTGGACGGCCCAGCTGCCTAATGCAACAGCTCATGCTCTTGACTGCTAGGCTTGTGACTGCTTCCCACCATTATGCTTCTCGGTGTCCCTTCAATTATGGAGAACATTTATGTTCTATTCAGACATCCCTATTGTTAGTGCTGGGATCAGTCCATTTTTGCAGACACACATAAAAGGCTTAGCATTGTTTTGTACTCATTGACTAGGAAGAGAGGTGAATTTGACCCCTTTGAAAATGTCCCCCCTTCTCCTATCAGAAGGCCGTTATTCCCTGACGATACAAAAGCACGTGGATACATAATCCAGAATAGACGGATTAGGTGTATGGGTGGGAGGAGAGATGCAAACAAGTCAATCAAGTGTTGATGAAGATGCTCATGGACCAGCACAGAATACATTAAGTTGCACCGAGAAATACAGAGACAAAGGCAGAGAGGGATTTAGATAAAAACACAGAAACAGAAAGGGAAGTGGAATACACCTGTTACATTTTTCTTCCTGTGAGATAGGTGAAGAATAATAAACAGTGTAATGAAAATTTTTTTGTTTCTCCAAATAGGTAATTGATTCAAAAATATAGTTTTATTTGAGATGTGTACAAACGGTATCTTTTGCACAGAAACAACATATTTGGATTTGCACTGATTACCTGCTCAATGCATTCTGCCCACTGAAATTTTTTTTCTATCTCTTTGGCTCAAGAGTATTCTAAAGTCCTGAATGCACCTAGGGTGTGAACTTGGAGACCACAAGGACATTGCCTGGACTGGTGACCACTCATTCTTAAAGTATCTTGTACTTTGTAGATATTTAATACATTTGTTTTTGAATGACTTGAATGAAGTACCTCCTACTAATCTAAAGACCGCATCTGAAGGACTCAGTGGGAAAGCCAAATGAAGGGCAAGGGCAAGGGGAAGAGCAAAAAGATGCACAGGCTAAGGGGCAGGACAAAGAAGGGGAGGGATGTTTTTGATTAGCTAGGTTCTCAGTGTAGGTTGTTCAACACTGGATGATTCAAAGTGGACTGGACTGCAACCCTCGGAATGAGGCGTGTGTGCACCAGCCTCAGGGCAGCCGTGATGCGGTGAGTGGATGCCAGGCCCAGTACATGAAAGCCAGTGGGGCACAGAGATCTGTGTCTGAGGAATAAAATGTATGAGAGTCTGGCTTATTTTAATTTGTGGCTATAACATCTGGTAAGAGTACACATTTTAAATTATTTATCATTGCAGAGCAGAACTGCACCTGCTAGTCAAACTCAATAACAACAAATTAAAATAACAGGGCATTTTTATGTGGAAAGCCTTTGTGGGTAACAGATGGAAAATCACAGACTCTATTCCCCGTACATG
Organism: Macrotus californicus; assembly: GCA_007922815.1. NCBI lineage: Eukaryota > Metazoa > Chordata > Mammalia > Chiroptera > Phyllostomidae > Macrotus > Macrotus californicus. Next base: position 64,723 of record VMDR010002271.1, on the reverse strand, counting down.
GTCTACACGGGCACAGCGTACAAAAAGCAGAAGCCATCTTTGATAAGTATCAATGGCTATCAGGGTACATAGTATATTTGAAGATATGCAAATGTAGGAACACATTCTGCCCAATAAAAAGTGGTTGAATGAGTGACAGGATAAATGAGCCTGCAGCTCTGAGCCTTGGGGCCGGTCTACTGTTGCTAATTTATTCCACCACCACTCCAGATCGGGGTTGAGTTCTTCCTTTATTTCCCTGGATCCAAAGGAAAGTTAAGTCATCTTCAAGGTAATGGGTAGGGCCACAGAATCACATTTTCTGAAGTGAAAAATTGCCTTATAGGTGTTATTTGGGTTTAAATTAGGTACTATATGATCCGTGTAAAAGAAAACTAGATAATACCGAAAGCAAAATGAAAGTAAAAGTTACCACTCACCCCCCAAAGAAAACACAGACTCTTGCTGCAGATGGGAATGCCAAGCCCTGAAGCTAAAGGAAAAGGGACTTGCCCAAAGTCTTACATGCCCTTTATCTGCAGATCAAAACCATGATTTTAGGCAGCCCTTGATTTCTGGTTCTGGCCACCTGTTTCCTGGACACACCCCGAACTTTCCCCATCAAAGTAGGCTGGGTCACAACGCCCGACCTTCGCTATTCCCATAAATGATCAGATTTGACAAAGTCCGAAATGGTAAACATGGACTTACATACCAGAGTCCGGAATAACAGAATGAGAAGGACCGCCTTGAAACACGAAAGGGTAAACTTAGCACAAATACATGAAAGTATTGAAGTACCACACTTCTCTCAAAAAAAGAAACAAAGAAAAGAAATCCCATGGAAGCTAATAGCCCAAAAGAATAAACACAGACAGAAATGTAACTTACACAGGTTAGGATAAGTTTGCGTAAATTTATTTTAGTGTATTAAGGATACCTACCTAACTCAGCTTCACTGAGTACATTCCTTTTAAGACTGACATTAAAGAAAGACAGGAAGACGTATCTTTCCACACAGAACAAAAATACTGGAAGGAGTGAACCATGCAGCTGTGTGGAAAATTCTTAGGCAAAAGCCTGGTTCTAAAGACACCTGGTTTATTCCCTCTAATTACAGTATGGCTCTAACCACAGCAAGTCAGCTCTCACATTCCTTTCAGGCTGATTCCCAGTCTCCTTAGCCACACAGACAGCGGAGAAGCTGATAATACCGACCTAGTCTGATGCCCAATTTCCTGTGCTCATTCCTGAGTCCCTCTAGCCCCCATTCTGTCGGGCCTGCCCCACCCACACTGTGGTCTGGTCTCTTTTCTGATGCTGCTGTACAGAAACCAAGGCTCTTGATATGTCACCATTATTGTCCCTGTCCCTAACACACACTGAAACTTGGTTGGTGCTTAATAAATATTTGTTGGGTAAAGATATTTTGTGGACTTTCAGGAGAACTGGAGGCCGAATAACACGTCACTGGAGAGAATAAGAGGGATGCTCCACTGGGCCTGGACACGGCCTATCTGGCTTCAATGTCACTCAACGCCGGTGCCCCCATACTCTCCCTGGTTCTACTTCCTTGATTTTTCTTGGTCTTCTTTGATGGTTTCCATTATGTCTTTACGGGCCTTCTTGCTCTTGCTACACCTGCCTTCTTGCCACCACCACTACCGCCCACCTTCAGGGTTTATACTTCTACCACCATACCACGTGCGCCAACGTTTATTTCTCCAGTAGTAATTTCTCTCCCTTTCTGAGCACACATTGAGCATCTCTATCTCTGAATGCCTGGAGGGAACCTCCATTTGGAGGTGGTTTCTTGTTGAAATGAAACCCGTCCACCTGAGAATGGAACCCATCCAAACTTCCCAACCGGGACAAGGCAGAGACCTTCTTTCCAGCTCCTCGGGCATATAGGCCTTGGAATTGTCTTTGAGTTTCTCCCTCTCCTGAAAGGTTAGCTAATTCTCCTGCTATAGAGACTCTCATATTCGATCTTCATTTGCATATTCACTGCCCTGATTCAGGCCCTCTTTATTGTATGGTCCATACTGACTGTCCCCGTGCTAGTACCCCCACACTCTAGTCCACTGTAACTGTTTCTAACATATTTTTGTCACACACAGTTCCCCTGCTACATCTCTGTCTATTGCCCTTTATGTGAAATGGAAACATCCAAGAGGTGCAAATCCATCTAGTTCTTGCCCAAGCCCTCAGTGGATTTCTTGCACCAGCATCCTTATTTCTGGCTCTGGGTTTTGGGTGGTGTGATCCCTCACCTACATGGTTCCCTTTTCACCCTTGTTCACCGTCACGACTTCCTGCACAGCCCACCACTTCCAAGGAGCTTTTCCTGGCTACTTTCATCACAGGAAGTCATGCTGCAAGTTTCATCACAGGATGTGACTGCCTTTCCCTCTCTTGAAGTTCATGTTTAGTTCTGGCTACCCTGACATTTTGTTTCTTACTTATTTAGCTAATGTTGATGGTTAAAACTAACATTAAAAAATAATAACTGCCATTTATGGAAGCCTACTACGTGCCAAGTACTGAGCTAGGCCATTTATGAAGTTCAATCATCTTCTCAGCAACCATACAAACTATGTACATAGTATGCCTATTTTACAAATAAGGCAACTGGGACTTAGAGAGAAGTCACTTGCTCCTCCATGTACAGCTCAGAAGTGGCAGAGCTGGGATTCAAACCCACAGAGCCCAGGTATGGTTCACGGTGCCATGTGTGTATGTGCGTAGACATTTCATGAACGGCAGCCTACTTTGCTCAGGTTAATCAAAGGCAGCACTTTTACCACCTTCTTTTGCATTGTCCCTATGAGTAAGTAGAGCCTATGGCCCCAGATACTTTTTGTTATAGGTGTAAGTTCTAGTTTTCTATTGCAGGATCGCCAAGGGATCACCCTATGACCACCTTTCGTGTGTGCACTAGAATCACTGCCAGGTGACCTGGATTTGGTTTTAAGATCAGTGTCTAACAGTTTTCTTCCTGTGAATGCCTACTCTGCTTCCTCCAAAGATCATCTGATGTAAGTCACTTTAAATGCCACTGTCCTCTGCTCTGAAGGCGAAAAATTAAAAATATGCATGATGTCCCATGCTTCACACATCCTTTAGTTCCCCAACCTGCCTTTGAAGTCACCCAACAGACCTGAGACAACTTGACAGCAGCTTCCCACTCAACGCAGAATCCCCACAGGAACACACCCAGCGGCTATTAACCCCTAATACCTGAATCACTGCATTTGCATATGCTTTTCTAATAAAATAAAAATGCGTCACAAGATCCACCTGGGGCTTACAACCTCTACTTTCTTAAAGATTCCCATTTCCTAAGTGGTTCCAATATTCACTACTTGTCATTTTCATGTCATTTTAATATTATAACTGATTCTGACATTTTCTTCCGCACATTGCCTTTGTGATTTAAAAATTCCAATAGAAAGGGCACTGAATAAATGCCACTATTTCATTCTTCTGACTCCCCCTTTTTCTTGATGGTTGTTTTTTTAAGGCAGAATTTGGAGTACTAACAGGAACATTTTTCATAACTACTGTTGCGAACAGCTTAGTGAGCAACACATGTGGCCCTTCAGAATGATGATCTCTGAGGCCTGAAAGCAACATTGTTAATAACAACACAGCACAAAAATATTTTTCAACATAGGTCCTTCCTTACCTTTCTGCTTCCAGGCGCATCTCTTCTCGCTTTTGCCTCCTAAGTTCTCTGCGACGTTCAAAATCATCCATGGTGCGGTTGCAGGTTTAGGGAGACCAGATGATGTCTGGATCTGGAGAAGAGGAGGTAGAACGAATATGATCGATGAGTCGAAGTTATTATTTCCCATGAATTGCTTAAGCCCTTTCCCCACCCCCGCTAGTAGTTTTTCACTCCCTCATTTTGTCTTTACTCTTAAGAAAAACACCTTAGAAAGTCGGGTGAGGTAGCCAGTGATCAATTGCTGACTCCTGAGCCGAGTCCTTTATGTGCTGAATTCAGTCTCATTCATGAAACTAGTAGAGACAAATCAGTAAGATTCCGGGATTACCGTTTAAAAAAAAACAAAGACCTCAGGAGACAGAGAGGTTTTGAAACCTTGAAATGTCGATAGGGTCACTGGAGAGCTACTGAAAGGTTTTGTTCTTTGTAAGTTGTCGAAGCATACACAGACAAAAGTTACCAAAATGTGAACAAAGAAAGAGGAAAAGAAAGCAAGAGTAAAAAGAAGAAAAGTGGCAAGAAGAGGAATATGTAGGAAGAAAGAGAAAAGTGAAAGAGAAATAAAATAATACAGGTATCCAGGCAGAATTTGCATCTTCTTTCAGAAGATGCAAATGTTAACAGCAGAAGGGTAAGAAGACCCCAGCAATCATACCATGAATAAACATAATGCAGCAGCATTTCAAAAAGCAACGATCACATTATGATCGAGCTGCTTCCAGAGCTTAAAAGTCCCGGCTCAATTGGAACCCCGTGGTTTTCTCCTTTCCTACCTCCTCCGTGATGGTTTCAATCCCGGGCAGAGCCTCCCTTTCCAGCTCTTCAGCTGAGGAGCCCGCTTCCTCTGCGATGCTGTGCCATGGAGTCAAGTATTCCAGAATTCCCCTGCAGCCCCCAAACTCAAAATGACTACCAGAAAAGGGGAAGCGGGCTCTTTTGTCCTTGCTTTGTTTACAGAGCTGTCAGTGGTTAGTTAAACTCGGCCTGGAATCTGGCATTTAAGGCCTGCTTGAAGATTGTTTCCTGTGTGGAGCGGGAGGCCTCCACTTCCTCTGGAATCTTAGACTCTCTGCCGCGCTCAGATCACAAAAAATATTTTCCAGCCCTTTCTGCGCACACGAGACGAGCCATTTGCTCCGCGCAAGGAAATAAGGAGCCGGGCAAAACCTGAAGGCACCCCCTCCTAATGCATCTTTGAGGGAGCAAAGAGCAAAACTTAGACTTTGAAGCCAAGTTCAGAGTCCTTCTTAAATAAATTATCAGATTTTTTTTTCCCAAGCATTTTCCCCCCTTAGGAAAGCCACACAAACAAAAATAAAACCTCAACCAACAAAATCAAAACTATCCAATGTTTGAATTTTTTCCCTTTCTCCTCCCCCAGGGTGTTATTTATACTGCTTATAAATCTTTTAGAAATTCAAATTCTGGTGTTTATTTGGGGTTTTTAAATTTTAAGGTGTTTTTCTATCTTACCCCTACCAAGAAGACTTTCTTTCTAAGATGTTGCTAGTTAAGAAGGAATCAGTCTTCCCTTTAAAAAAAAATTATTTCATCAACCACGAAGAAATTTTTCTACATTTTTCAGTCAGATCTCATCACAGTCCATCAGGATGAAAGAAAAATGGGAGTTGAGGGTCCCTCTGGGATGGGCTTCCGTTCTGAGCACAGTGCAGGGTGTGTGAGGACAGCCCTGCGGGCAGTGGGACCAAACCTGGGCTACTCAGTGCCATGAGAGTAAACTCGGCTCTTTCCTGTCTTCAGTAAAGTCTCTTGTTGTCTGTAAGCCACTTCTCAAATACTACAGCAACAGCAAACAGAAGTGGGAGAAAGAGGTCTGCCCATAAGCAAACGATTTCACTTTTCCTCATTTATCCAAGTAGCTTAAAGAGCATCCTCTGGACCTCTGCTCTTCCCTCATCCAAGCTAAGCAACAGGCTGGCTCCTAGTCGGTCACAGGGGTTTGGGTTTTCCTGCCTCCACCCTGGGTGGAGGTGCTAGTGAGCAGGGAAAGAAGTACTCCCAAGCAGGCAGAGGATGCACACTGTTGGCAGTGTCTTGGACTACACGATGGGAAGGGAAACTGACTAACCTCGGGTGGTCACTTTGGCTGGCCAGCCTCCCTGGCTCTCCACAAACACAATTTTTCTCCTACCCATCTCTCCTCCTACTCTTCATCTTTTATTACTTACTTAAGCATTTTTTTTTCTTTTCCAACCATAGAAAAACACTATACCTATCTGGTTATTTACTTACCTCAATGCTGCTGATTATGTATGCGGGGCACTTTGGGGGACAGGGTTGGAGGGGAGAGAGGAGAAAGAGAAGATAGATAAATAGACAAATACATAATGCATCTACATAGACAACTACCCTTCTGTATTATGCTTTGTGGACATATCTAAAAGAGAAGAGAAAGCACTTCTGTGTACTGTGTGTGTGTGTGTGTGTGTGTGTGTAAACAGCTCTTGGTTGGTCTCACGGCAACACCGAGCTGAAGATCCTTCTTAATCCTCACACCCTTATGCCACGAGCTTCTCCGAACTTCTCTGGCACTGTTCTTACGGCAGGGGAGCCATGTCCGCACAGAACTGTAACTGATTCCCCTCACCCCCTTCCTCCTTGGAGAGCAGTAGCTTCCATGTCCCCAGCTAGTAATCTCTCATTTCCTCCCCTCCCCTCCGGTCGATGCTGAATTCCTTCCACCAGCACTGGTTAGGAAACAAACTCTCAACCAATGAAGTGATGAAATGTCAATGCGGAGAGAGTCTGTAAGCTCTGGAGCTCTTGAGTGTCAAGAGTGGACAGAGGGGCCTGAGAGAGAAATGCTGGCTAAAGGAGGTGCATATCAATGAATGTGACAGACGGGTTCTTGAAAACTTTTATGAGAACTAAACGTTTGTGCTGGGGGGATTGTAGCCATTGCTATTGAAAGGACTCTGATGTGACGCCTTTTGTGAAGAGAAAGACGCACTTTACAAAGGCCAATGATGGGTTACCTACTGATATATATATATCTGTCTTTTCAATGTGGGTTCTCCGATATCAGATTTTCTTAGAACAGGCAGGCCACACCTAGGCTGTCAGAAGGAAGTAATAAGGCAGTGTTACAGATTTCAAATCGTGCTGCCTTTCCTTTTGGTAATGAACCACAAGCACTCAGTTGTTAGGGGAAGAAGCCAAGTGGTGAAAGCTAAGTCCTATCTACCCTCATACGATCACAATCTGAATGGGTGGGGGCAAGTCTTTGCAATTTGGGGGCAGTACCAACATTGGACTTGAAGTACATCAAGAATAACACCTGTAGTGTCGGGGCCTTTGAATTAAGTTAATTCGGCTTCCAAAATAACTAACATCCATTGAAAATGGACTATGTGCTGGGCCTTTTTAAAAACTTGTTTAAATCAGTAAATTTTATTTCTTAGAGTAGTTTTAGGCTAAAAAAAAAAAGAACAAAAAGTACAGAGTTCCCATATATTCCCTTTCCTTCACCTTTGCCCACAATGCCTTCTGTCTGCATTGAATTGTATATTCTCAGGTTTGATGAAGTCCTAACTCCCAGCACTTCTGAATGCGACCCTGTTTGGAAATAGCCTTTGCACAGGTAGTCAAGTTAAGGTGAGGTCATTAGGATGGGCTCTGATCCCATATGACCGATGTCTTTATAAAAAGGGAAATTTTGGATATAGAGACAGACACACACAGAGGGACAACCATGCGAAGACACAGGGGGAATGCCATGAGAGGACGGAGTGCAAGGAACACCTGAGTGACCAGAAAGAAGGTGGGAGAGAGGCATGGGACCAATTTCTCCCTAAAGTCTGCGGAGGGAGCGTGTCTCTGCTGACATTGATTTCGGGCTGCTGGCTTCCAGAACTGTGAGACAATGAGTCGCTCTTGTTTGAAGCCATGGCAGCTCAGCAATCTACTACAGCCTATTAACATCTTGCAGTAGTAGCATGGTACCTTCGCTATTAATGGTGAGCCAATATTGGAGCTGTTATGAACTAAAGTCCATAGATCACATTAAGTTTCACACTTTGGGTTACACAGTTCTATAGGTTTTGCCAAACACAATATCGTGTGTCCACCATTACAGTATCAGAATAGTTTCACTGCTCTAAACAGCCCCTCCCCTTCCCCACGTCCCCCACCGCAACGCTTGGCTACCCTTGATCTTATCACTGTTTCTATAACTTTGCCGTTTCCAGAATGCCAGAGTTGGTCTCATAAAGCACGTAGCTTTTTCAGACTGGTTTCTTTCACTTAGCGATACGCACTTAAGTTTCCGCCATGTCTTTTTGTGGCTTGATAGTGTGCTGAGCCATTTCAAAATATGTAATCTTCTTTTAGCTACGTAACAAATCTGTGAGGTACCTATTATAATCCTCATTTCACAGAATTCAACATAGGTGCTCTTAACTGTGATAATATTACTGGACTAATCCACACTTTCCTTTAGGAATTGTTTTCCCTTTCAGGAAATAAGTGCAAGTGCCCCAGGGAAGTTCTGGGGACACTATTGTCAGTGATCTCTGGTTTAATCCATTGGATCATATAAATTCAGGAATGAGGTAATCTTTAAAATGGCCCATGTCTCTTCAGTTTCAAACCCATTTGGTTTAAATCCTAAAATTATCATGTCTCAGAGATCTTAGTTAAATTAAACCTTGCAAACATTTATTAAGCCCTCATAATTTTACTGTTACTTCTTTGTAAGATTCATAAACTAGGATGGCCATGTCTTGGAGCACAGCATTGCGTACTTTTCTTTGAGATGTTAGTTTTTTCTCTTGTTTTGCACCTTTCTCAATACATGCCTTCCTGCTGTGATCCACTATAGACTCACTCACAACATAAGTATTTCTCTGTTATTGCAAGGAACCCTAGTCTTTCCACACTCATAGCCATTATGGCTGGTCATCATTATGTGCCCACTGTAAGTCGCGTGGTGCAACTACTCCATTGAAGCCTCACAAAAGCATTTATACCATCAATATTCAATGAACATTTACTGAGCATTTACTGTGTACCAGGTTCTGTTCTAGACACTGAGGAGTCAACAGTGAACAAGATAAAAAGGTCCCTGCCTTCCTGGAACTTACTGTTCAGACTTTCTTGTTTCTTTAAGTTTCTCCCAGGCCTATCATGCCCATCTCCCACCTTGGGTCACACTCATCATTTGCTTTTTGATTTTTGTTCACGAGTTTCAGGGGTTTGGGAAAGCAAGCCAAGGACCATGTTTTGTCTCCCCTAAAGGTTTGCATTCATTTTAGCTGGATCATCACTGTAACTCAGTGATACTTCTCTTCATTCGACACACACCGAGTAATTTCTGGGTCGAACATACTCCATCAGACTCTCCACCTCTGCTCTTCAAATTATCTTCACTCATCCCAAATCTTGGATCACCCTCCTCTACAAATCCTTGGCAAACAATGACCTAGACTCAGAATTAGAAGACCTACTGACCCTCTTCAAGCTTTTCTCCTCTGTAAAATGAGATGGTTGGGCCCGATGATGTTCAAGGTGTCATCCTACTCAATGTAACATGGGTCTATAGCTACTCTCTAATCCAGCAAAGACAGATGCATCAAATGTGATATGCCCATGTTTTCTTCTTTCCAGGTCTAAATGTTTTGATATCTAAGTGCATTGTCTTCTAATTTTCTTACATAGAAAGCCTTAACTGCCATGGCTGGGTAACTCAGTTGGTTAGAGTATCATCTGGATACACCAAAGTTGTTGGTTTATCAGCTCAGGACACAAACAAGCATCGGCTGATGAATATGTAAATGGTAGAACAACAAATCAATGTCTCTGCCTCTCTTCCTGTCTCTTTCTCTGTCCCTCTCTCTCAAATCAATGAATAAACAACTTTTAAAATTTTTACAAAAAGCATTAACTTTCTTTCAGGCAGATCATCCCATGGCATCCTAGATAAAAAAATATTTTATTGCTTCTGAAATGTGTCATATAATTGTTCACTTCTGCATTTTCATTATTAATACCATTCCATTCATTGGAATGGACTCTCTATTCTCTTCACTGTCCGTATTTTATTCAGTTATGAATTTCTGGCTCAAATTCCACTTCCTTGATGATGCCTTTCCTGAGGACTTTAGTTTGGAAGTGATGGCTCCCTCCTATCATTCGTTTTGGCAATTGATAATATCCTGCCTTGCCACAGCTCCTCCATTGTTCTGACTAGTATTGCAATATTTTATTGATATTTTTCTTTCTACATGCTTTGTTCTTAAGGCCATTTGTGAGTAGATACAGTCTTTTAAAAAATCTTTCCACTATTGAACTACTGAAACAGGATAGGCACTGAGGAATTATAGCTAATTTGAATCATTAGCCTTTGATTCTAGATTTTATCATTCTGGGTATAAAAAAATGTAACTCAAGCTGATTCACCCCTGTATTTTATTGACTGATCAGTGTTTACAAAAAGAATTAAAGACCTTGGTAATAGATTATATATAAATCTCAAAAGTTATATAAACCCACATTTGCAGTAGCCACACAGTAAATCTGGCAAAGTTTCCCCTCTGACTGTAGAAAATGAACTTTTGTCCTTTCAAAAAAAATTTCAATTTATCAACCTGCTTTGCTCTTTTCTGAACCAAATGGTTCATTTGGGACTGAAAAACCAAATAAACACATGGATTGTAACATACAGTTTGGACTTAACTTTAGCTCAACCTTCACCATCTTGTTCCAAAAATCTGTGCTACTTAAAAAATACATAAAATCATCAAGGCACATTTGTGAAGACCAGCAATATAGAAATAAGAATGAGCGAGGACAACATGAAGAACTTGGCCTTCTCGCATCGCTTCTGTTCGCTAACCAGTGGAATCCAGAACACAGAGCCCCACTGAGCTAACAGGTTACGTCTTGTCTCTTCTTTCCCTTCCTGCTGAGTCTTTTATCATGACTTTCTCTCTATTTTTAATTTTCCATTTGCAAAACAGAAGAACTGATAGGCTTAATGTCACTAAAACCCATGTCTTCGTGCCTTCCTCGTCCAAGTTAATGGACACTTCAGACCTTTGAGATTTGTGAAATGATGGTGTTTATATATTCGCATACTGACTTTAACACTTGGGAAGACAACGCATTTAAAAATTGTAGTTGCATCTTAAAATGTTATGACAAATGCTACTACCTTATTTGGAGCACTTCCTGCTGCTGTTCAAAACTCTATGGTTGTTGTTTGACCCTCCCTCAGAAGAGAGGCAGATTTACCTCCATTTAAAGAAAGGCAACAAAGACACACAGGACTTCCGTATCAGCTCCTTAACCACAGCCACTCAGTGGAAAACCAGGATTGCTGTTTATGCTGATCTAAACCCACCTGAAAGCTTTTCCTAGAAGAAGAAAAAGTGAAAATTTGGAGCACAATTCCTTCTGTGCCCTTTCCAAAAGTTAAAAGTATTTTTCTTTGGCAAATTCAAGAGGAATTAGACCGAAAGACATGGGATAATACCGAATTGGAACAGTCAGGTGGCCACTGCTGCCGTCTTGGCCCCTAGGGAAGCGTAAAAGGCATAGACGTGAACCTTAAGGATTTTCAACCTACCCCTGTGTGTGTGAGGAAAAAAATGCATAGCTTTGCAAAAAAAAAGTAGAAATGTGCTTTCTAAATGTATTCCTGATAACAGAGGTTAGTTCTGACGTGGTAAGGCCTGGGGTCCTGGCCCCAGCAGAATTTTCCGACAATGGGTAGGGCTGCTGAGAAAGGATGCCCTGGTACCGGAAATAGTCAGGTGGAAGGGAAACAGCCATCCATACAGGACTGTAGGGAAAGATATTTTTAAGATTCTACAGTTACTGGTCACCTGGGGCAATTACAATTAAAATGAATTAAAATGAAATAAAATTAGAAATTCACTTCCTCAGCCTCATTAGCCCATTCCAAGTGTTTTGTGGTCACATGTATCTAGTGGCTTCCACATTAGACAGGACCGAGAACATTTATGTCGTCACAGAAAGTTCTATTGGATAGCTCTGCTGTTAAGTCCTCCCGACTCCTAACGCAAAATGATTGCACTGGGTGAAGTAAGCTTATGTGGTTCAGAGACACGAAGGTGTGTAAGACACGGTGTCTGTCTTCAAAGACTTCACAACCTCCGAGAAAAGAGGGGATAAAATGTGAGGTGTGGTACAGGTCAGATCTCAAAGCGTGGATGAGCCCTTTCAATCCCCTCACTAGCGACCGATCTCTTCTCCCATTGAGGGTCTTTTAGACCGGGCCATCTCGCTGTGCCTGGGCACTTGCTACTAAGAAAATGAAATCCTTGGCAAATACAAAAGAAGCTGAGACCCTGGAGGGCGATCATACTTCAAATTGCACAACAAGGCCTAAGAGCAGTTTATTTGAAACCAAAGGTCATAGGTCTTTATCCATTGAAAGTATGGCACAGAGATCATCATATTTTTCATAATAATAGCTTTACTTGTGCATGACCTTCTGGCCTACTCAGCTATAAAATGTCAGCAACCCATGAGTTAGCTCCTTGTAACTGGCTTTTACACGAATACTTCCAGTTTAGTGGTAAAAAATGAGATCCAGAGCCTTAGTTAGTTATCTTGTTAACACAAGATATTAGCAAGGTGAGAGTTTAGATGGCCGAATGCACATCCATGTACAGTGTTGGAAACAATTCAAAGGTATGTCCTAGAGGAACTTTGTCCAAGGCAACATTTTTGTACATGAAGGACATGTTATTATTGACCAGGGACTAATTACTCCCTAGTGAGTTTTTTTTCAACATCTATTTATCATGATCATCAAACGCATTTAGGGTGTTCTGGAATCCTGAAACAAGTTAGAGACGATCTTCTAGTTTATAATCTAAGATGAGAGGCTTTGACATCAAACCAAGGGACATTATCCATTATGTCCCTTAGACACAATACATACATAATTTAAATATATAAATCTACACAGCAGTTAAATAATACATTGAGAAGCACCCAGACCATTTCCTCTTTGCTTTCATATGAATCATTTAGATGGTAGTTTCAGCAGTTTGTTAATTTGGGGATTTCTGCACTTCTCTTCATGTAAAGAATGGCTCACAGTATAGGCTTAAGACCAGCAGAAGACTCTAGGATCTCTGAACCACGGACACGCTGACATGAGTCTATCCTGATACCCACATTATATTTCTATTGCAGTACTTAGTCTACAGTTTGTATTTTAATTACTAAGGACATGGCCTGTCTTTCCTAGAAGATTGTAATCCCTCAGAGATCTGACTATATATAACTGTATCTTATAGGCAGCTTTAGGTTCACATTTGTTGAATTGAAATGGATTCCAGAGCATTCCTTTGTTCAAGGGACTTCATTGGTTAACAGACAAATTCAGCTAACACATTGTCGAAATGCGTGTCTCCATCTGAGCTCTTAGTGACCTTGGGGGTGGTGATGGTTTACTATGGAGCTCCACTTTATATAATGATTTGAAGTTGTTTTCCTCTAATGGAAAAGAACCCTGTCTTAGAAAGACATTCTGGTTTCAGGAAGAGGGGTATTAGGCTTACTAACTGGGGGAATATGTTTGTTCTGTGACGTTCAAAGAGAAAGAAGGATAAAGCAGACATATGATGGATAAGAAACGAAGAGAACCGGGGTTGACCTGAACACTCCAAATTTCCAAGGCCTTTGGAGATTCCTTGCCACTCCTCCATCATAATTAGAAAATACTGACATTCAGAGCTGATTTAAATGCTTCCATCAGTCTAAAAAGAAGTGTTGCCTGATTTTGCTCTCTAACCATGCTCGGTAATTAGAAACAGAAGGCCCTGTTCTGGATATTTGCTTGGGAACCTACCCTTTCCAGGCCTGGTGTCACTACCCATTGGCTATAGGACTTTTATCTTTTCTCACCATCTCTTAGGAGGCCCAGCCCAGGTCACAGGAAGAGTGTGAGGTTGCCATGGGCATTCCTGGAAAAACTGGAGCCCCTCAGTGCCACTTCAGACTCCAAAATACAAGGAAGAAACTCCTTTTGCCTGCCTGCTTCCTGCCGAAGCTCTATAAATCTGTATCGCATTTGGGAGACAGTAGTTCGAGGATGGTAAGATATATAATCAAATCAAAAGGGACAAAAGGGGGGGGGGTCTTTGTGACAATGGGGTTGAAATAACATCCTTGTTTGTGTCCGAGAAGAAGAAAGCTGTTCTGACAGCTGACGCTGGAGTTCCTCACACTCTTGCTGGAAAACCGTGAACCTTGAAAAATCTAGGATTGGAATACAAACTAAGAAGCAGAAGCAGCAGTGTTTTGCTCCTGACAAAATCTAATCAAAAAAAAAAAAACAACAAAACACCCCCACAGAAAAATACCTGCAATCAAGGACTTCAGCTCTCTAGTCTCCTAGACTGTCAGATTAGGACATGCGGCAACCACCTGCTAAGCCTCTTGAAAAAAAAAAACGTCACCTTCTTGTTTCCCTACCTGGCCTAAAATCTCTCGGGAGCACATTTGCCTTTCCCGGTTTTTCACACTCAAACATTGCTTTCCGCACTGTGTAGAAAGATGACTAAGCAATTTTGTATTAAGTAACCAAAGTGAGTTCTGCCAATTTTAGAATAATTAAGTTTCTGCAGTCTAATATCAACAGTTCCAAGAACTAAATGTGGCCTACCAAAAGTATATATTACAAGTAGTCAACAACGAGGCCAGCTGGCAGGCAGATCGACCTGTTAAAGCAGAATTGTTCTGAATTCAGAGTATTATTTTTCTTTTCTCTCACTATTTTTTCTGCATCCAACTTTGTTGCTTTGGGAATGTTTTCAAGTATACAAAGCAAGAAACTATTGTGGAAATTGCACCTCTTGTAAACGCATGAGCATTTCTCTAGAGATCCTTTGGAACTCACAAATCATCCCTACTTCAATCCTGTCCACACAGGCAGCCAAAGCAAAATGGAGCCAGTGAATCCAGTCTGCTCTCCCTCCGGCTGAAATGTTCGTATTTCACATGACCTACAGGGACCACTGGACGAATGAATGTGCAAATTAAGCCATATGCCCACCAGGTACCCAACACATCTTTCTGACCATAGATCCCTGCACTGCCTTTACCAGGTGCTTTGGTGGGCCAAAATTTAGCTTATAAGGCTCAAGTCATAGATTTGATTCCACTAGGAATTAGTCAATTATTTGAGAGAAAAGTCAACCTTAAACTATTGCCACGTGCTATGACATTAATCTTGGCCAGCAATAACAGCAGGTGTGCCCTGACAACTTTGAGACCATAGAGATGGTTAGACCAACCCCTCCCACTGTGACCTTCAGTAGAGTACAAGGTCAAATGAATGGGAGTCATCACATAAAAGGCCTCTGTATATTCAACTGCATTGTGAGCCCTATTGTTTTCTTCCTGGTGTATGAATTCATGTATAGTAAGACTTGCTAAGGTTCTACAACCATGAGAAAACTTCAATAAAAACATTCAACAAGTGTTTTCAAGTACCATTCACATACTAGCCACATTGTTTGGTGGGGCATATGCGTTGTGAATACCATTGTCCTGCCCTCATTATGCTGAGAGTCGGAGGGTGGAGAAAGGCAATAAATAAAACATAAATTGGGATGAAGGTGAGGACGGAAAAAACACAAGCTGCTATCAGAGAGAACTATGGGAATGACCTGGTGGTTCTGGAGGGGCTAGCATGAGACATAGGCAGAAATAGCTTTTCCAAACAGGAATGATAGTAACACATAAAGATGTGCATTCATAGAGGAGACATGAACACTAGAGTTTGTATTCGTTAAGCAAATACATATCCACATCTCATATGTGCCACACTTCCTCTCCTAGGTGCTGATAAATCAAACTCTCCTCCACTCTTCCCTCCTCACAAAGTGAGGAGTGAAGGAGGGAAGCAGCCAGTCAGGTTTGAGAGATGGCCAACTGTTCTCATCCCTCTTTTCTACCTCAGGTCCTGTGTGAGAAATATAAAAATAATGATTTTATACTACACAAGGAATCCATGTAAGGCATGACCTTTCCATAGCTAAAGCAGGAGGTATGAGTGAAGGCATTTTTCTAGAAGCCATCCAGATCAGGGGCCGTCTGACAATAAAAGCGTGTTTCTCACGGACCATCAAACAGAAATTTGCTGATTTAAACGAAGCTGGCCCACTTACTTTTTTTCAAACTTTGGTTACCGATTCCAAGAAGCAAATAGTCCGCAATAAATCTGCCCTAGTGGCAGAACATCTCACAACCAGCTTTTCCACTCTGCATACCCCAAACAGACCTTTAATTTGTTGACACACAGCCTCTGGACAGTCATGAAAACAAGATGTTCTCTCGCTGCTTTTTAAGTTAAACAGATTTAAGTCAGGGTCTCAGCCGAATTTCAAAACCAGATGTTACATAGCAAAAAGGCTGAGCTGACCCTAGCAATGCGAGGCTATTTCACTTGAACTTGAATATTCTTTCTTAACAGGAGGAGCGATCAAAGGAGCTTTAAACTGGCATCAGGACCAACCCAAGGGTTACTACCATCTCCATTCAGTGACTGGCCTGCAGGTCCGGGAAGCAGCTGGGCATCCTGGGACTCTGTGTTTGGGGAATAAGCAGGTGAGGGCCAGTGACTGGGAAGTTTAGGTGCCTCGGTGTTAGAGGGGGTTAGTGAGGAAAGATGACCTTCCCATGTGCCACCATGCTGTTTCTCTGTAGACCTCAGAAGTCCTCCATGGACTTGCTCCACTGTCCCCATCACCTGGCTCCTCTCCCGACCTGACCCTCACATGCAAACAACCCAGGACACTTTCTTCATCCTATAGTAATCGAGCTTCCTCTCTTCTGTAACCTGAAGTGGTCTCTGGTCCTTCTGCCAGTCCCATATCCTTTTCTAGAGGCTGACTTAGTCCTACGTATCCAGAACCATCTTCTCTCTCAACTTCTGGAACATTGTTGTCACTGTTCTTTTTGGTGTTCTCTGCTCTACAGCTTTGTTATTCAAATGTTGCAGAACTTCTGCTTCTCCTGAGCAAGTCTGAAGCTGTTCAATGTCTGGGCCCAGATCTCCTTTGCTAACCCTTCACAGTGCATTTTCTTCAGTTGGTTGGCTGGCTTTTTTTTTTTTTTCTTTTGCTGTGCCCTTATAGATGCAGGGGTATATTTGCTGAGTTGAACTTACCAAAAAGCTTCTGGCCTGAGAACCCAAGTTGCAAATAATGCCACAGCTATGACTTGCTGGCCTCCCTTTGGTCCACTGGGGCCAAGAGACTGGTCCTGGCCAATGAGCTATGAACCCAAGTGTCCTGTCACTGCTGCGGCAGACCATTTAATTGCTGATACGAGATTTCCTTCGGAGATTTCCTTTCTCTCTACCGTGGTAACCAGCAATAGCTCCAGAAAGCAGCTGTCAGCTGAGGTCCCCAAGTAAGGATGACAATGATACGGACCAGAGACCCTTGCTCCAGGGTTAGGGAGAAGGCATGAGTGACAACCATTTTTTGTTTATGTCACTGAGCTTTTGAGTTGTTCCTGACCCCAGCATGACCAATATAGCCTCAGTCAACTCAGTCCGTAGTGAAAATGATCTTCCGGTATCGGGCAGTGCGCACCTCTGTTTCAAGAAGGTACTCACTCAACTTATTATTTATTTCCCATCTATGACAGTTAGTATAGAAATAGGGATGGGTAGGTTAATTGGAACCCTGCAGGCAGGGCCTCTCACATCACATGTCCTCATCAGCCCCATGTCCCTACTCCTGACACAGGAGCCATAACTGTCAGAGTTTCCACATATTATGGGTTCGCTCCTTTACAACAGGAAGGACAAACTCAAATGCTTCCAAGGACCAAAGCGGTCCATACTTGGGGAGTGGTGGCCCATGGGGAAATGGAGAATGCATGCATCTCTAAGAGCATTCAAATTCAAACTTAAAAAAAAAAATCCTTGCTGAGCAAAGGAAGCACATCTGCAGCTCAGTGGGAGCCTTAGGCTGCAGGTTTGTGATCCCTGATCTCTGGAGTCCTTCATTATGTCTGACCACAGGCCAGGCCAGGCACTACATATACTTGCAAGGCCGAGCCCAGCAGTGAACATGTGTTGGGTTATGGTCCAGATGGAGAAATGTACTTACTTAGCCAACGGTGATGTAGCACTCACTATTTACCAAGCCCAGTTCTAACAAGTTTATCAATATCATTCTAAATCTTTATAACAATCCTAGTGTCCCCATTCTACAGATAAAAAGACTGAGGCCCAGAGAAGGTGAGTCATTTGCTCAAGGTCACAGATCTAGTAAATGGTTGAGCAGGGATTTACAGCCCGACAGCTGGACCTCACTGTCTGTACTTTTAATCACGCTACTGAGCTCCGTCTCACAAGACCTGTAAATGCATAATACAGGCAGACTGTGGCAAGGACCTCAGTGATGAAATGACCATGTGATTGTCTGGAAGCATCCACACTCCTCTGCAAAGCCCCTTCCTAGGATCCCTGTGCTGTCCAGAGGATGGGGCCTGCTCCATGTTAGGGTAAGTTCCTATTTGATGTTTCTAAATGAAGTCAAAGCCCTGTTTATATCCACTTGTGCTTTGGCAAACTGATTATTATTTCATTTAAGTGGGTTTCACTTTAGAAAACAAGCGGACTTCATTCTAAATTGAATGATCAATTTATAACACTTCTCAGTTTTGACCATTTCTTTGTTTTGCTTATTTACCTATAAATACCCACTGAATCATCTCAGTGTATCTGTTTGTGTCGGTCTCGGGGCAGATCCAGGTTTTGTGGAAGGCCTTCTTTGAGAGAGAGAATACAATATTAAATGTGTTACTAGTTAGGCACAAGGGGCCGGGGCGGGAATCTGTCCAAGGGAAAGGTCCTATGGCTTAAGCTCCACTGGTTTCATGGCAAATCCGCCTTGGGTCTCTCACCTTTGATTCTTATGAGCATTCCGTAAAAATGCACCCTTCCTACCACAGCACCATTCCTTTGCTTTTAGTTTTCAATTACTTCCAAACTGCTGTAATTTCCCCCCTTTAAAAAAACGCTTCATGAAAACCAGAATTTAGGAACCATAATGTCGGGGGTCAATTATGCGTCATCCTTCAAGGAGATCTTCAGAAAAGTAGAATTACAGATACAGCCAGTGCATCGCCGTGTTTTGCCCAGAAACCACATAGTTAAGTATGATAGGTGGATGAGAGGGCAGAGAAATTTAAAATATCATGAGTCTTTGCCAAGATGAGGCCAATGAAAAACAAATAAAAGTATCAGAAATCACAATTTACGTCAATGACCACATTATTGGATTCACCAAATTTTCCATTGCATGGAAATAAAACAAAAGTCCACTTTATAGGAGAGAATGAAGGAACACTAGAATCGCTAATGCAGGCCAGACCTAATATAGCACCTGGGATGGAGGAGGTCCAATTCAATATACAGCTGGAAAATGAATAACTTAATGAGTGACTGAATACATGTTTGAAGAACAAGAAAAAAGACAGATGGTGCTAATAGTGGCCACAAGCCTTCCCCCCAACAACCCCAACTGCATCTTTTATTTCTAAACCATTAGCAAGCGATCTGGGGGAGGCAGTCAGATGCGTCCCCAGAGTCTCTCATTGTAACACATGTCTTTATGTTTATAAATTTTGTACATCTGCGATGGAATTACATTCACAACCGTGGGCATAATATACTTAAGGGTAGAATTCTTTGAAGAACTGGGAGAAAATGCTTTTTTAGAAGCGCCTCTTCCTTCCGGCCCCCCATATGTTTGTACTCACTCCTCCCCTTCCCCATCTCTGGATGTGATCAACCCAATTTTTCCCAGACTCAGGATGCTCCATTCCACGGTATATCATTTTTGGTCATTAAATAACAGGACTCAATATTAATGTTGGCCTTTTCCATTGCTCTTGAACAAAGTGTTTTCAGCCAAAAATATTAAACTAGTCAACCACTCTTTTCCCCTGTCAGAGCAACAGCCAGCATCCTAAAATCACAGCTCATTTGTACCACATGGGCGTGAATATTCAGACTCCATTTGTCTCCAGCTCTTAAAGGCTGGTGTTAGAGTGAATGATAGACATATTGTTTTGAATTAGTGAAAAAGAGGAGGAGAAAAAAAAATCTAAGAATTAAGTTTGGCCTAAAATATCTATTTCAGGGAATGCCGTTCTGCTGGTTCCTCTAGTAAAAGTCAATTTAAAAATATCTAGATTTAAGTCGACATGAAGTTGGACCTGAGATACAGAGAAGAGTGGGAGGGAAAACATCTCAGATTTTTTGCCTCCGCAGGTTGAGGGCTTGTTCTACTTAATCCCATTGGAGGTCTGTCGCACGGAATAGTGCAAGATGTTCACAGCTGGGTTTTGCTGAACATCCCAAAGCAGAGCTGGGAAGCAGTTGAGTCTGTGTCCTTGAACTGGACAAATTTGATCAGAGTTGGAACTTTAGGTAAGCCTTTGTTTTTGTTAAAGACTTTATTTATTTATTTTTTAGAGGGAGGGGAAGGGAAGGAGAAAGAGAGGGAGAGAAACATCAATGTGTGGTTGCCCTTCACATGCCCCCAACTGGGGACCTGGCCTGCCACCAGGCATGTGCCCTGACTGGGAATCAAACTGGAGACCCTTTGGTTCCCAAGCCCATGCTCAATCCACTGAGCTACAACAACCAGGGCTCAGGTAAGACTTTTGAGGACATGGACAATGCTGTGGGGATTGACTGTGGGAGCGGGGGTGGGGAGGTATGCTGGGTGGAGGAGGGCAAAGGGATAAACACTGGGACCGCTGTAATAGAAAAACAATAAAAAGAGACAATAGCTTTGGTTGAAAGCTATATAGCACCATCATCTTGTTTCTCTTTACTGCATACTACCTCATGTTTATTGAAACTAAAGGCTGGAAAGTTCTAGACAAGAACTCCTGGTACCATTGCCTGTTTTTCTTCCTGCTGTCTGTGCCCTCCGCCATGGTATGTCCACTCTGGCACAACCAATTCCCATCAATCGCCGTGATAGGCAGGGCTGTGTGCTTTCATGGAGGTACTTCTGAGGGCCAGGTGTAATTCCATGGCCTGGAAAATGCCATCTTTTGGCCAAAAATCTGTACATGGTGATGCTGGAATGTTCTCTTACCCTCTTTATTATGAAGGTTTTCCAGCGTGTTGGGAAGCCTTGGGCATTTGTGTTCTTCATATCCTCTTGGTCCCTAATCCTTCTTGGTCATATCCTTGAGCTCACTGTGTATTTTCCTCCTTAGGACCCATGACAGGGACCTGAAAGCAGTCTCCCTGGGGTAAGACTCTTCGAGAAGGAGTGGTCCCAAGGCTTTCTCACGTATGAGCCTCGTTCCACAACCACAACCAGAAATCTGTGGGAAAGACTCTGAGTGTGGGAAAGACTCCTTTAGATCTTGCTGGAACAAATCTGGGCACACTTGAATTAAACAGGAGACCCAACACTTTGTCAAGGGTGTCCAGGGAGGCTTGTTCAACAAAACTCAAGGAAAAAGGAAGAAAAAAAAAAAAAAACCCTTCTCTTTCCAGTCCATCTGGAGCTTCAAGTGACTCCAAAAATATTGGCCCACAGTGGTTATAAAGCCTCCCATTTATGCTATTCTAAAACGAGGGCAAAGCCTGCACACAACCCAAAGCACTTCTTTTACATGTTCATGGGAAAATTATCTTTCTCTCCAAGTCCTTCAGCTGCCTGAAATTAATGAAACACAGTCGGGAGGCACCTCTGCTGGCCACTGGCCACCATTCATTGGGAACAGCTCACCTAGCCCATTCATAGACTGCAGAACCATTTTCTCTTGACCCCAGAATTTCTCCTTTCTCCTTGTAGGGACATAGCAATGTGCATAGAAATCACTGACATCAGTGTCATTGACATTTTTGGGTAGCTATGAGAAAAGTGGCATCTTTTTCCTGGCTACTTGAAGAACACCAAGAGGAAAGTATACAAGCAGTTACTTGAAGAAAGCTGGTATCTCTAAGTTCATGTTTTTGAAAAACGGGTGGGGGTATGCAGACAAGATGGAGGAAGCTTCCAGACCTCTGATAGCCTCTTTTGCTAATAATCAGGCAATCCAAAGACAGATCAAGAGTTTCTGCTAAAGAAAGAAAACTAAGGGAAAGAGCAAAAGAAAAAATAAGCAAGGAGGGAAACTTAAAGGAAAAAAAATAAGACTTTGGAAGATAAAGAGAAGCAAATACCTTTTCTTCTTTTCCTTCCATCACAGTAAGCAGGAAAAATTAGGGAAATTCAGCGCTGGGGTAAACATGACCCTGTTAGAAATATATTTGATAGTGGAGCCCAGAGAGGAGAAGCTCATTTTGGTGTCAAGACCCACGGCCCATCAACACTCCACCAGCCCCCATTGCGGCCTTGCTGGGAATGCCTGAACTGTTTCCAAAGCTTCCTCTAAAGCACAGGTAGTGTGGGGAGATCAGCAGGGAACAGTGGACTAAGGAGGGAGTTCGGGGAGCAAAAGAGGTACATCCCCCCCTAACTGGTTCCATGATTGTCTAGACAAGACAATATTCATGGCACCTGACACTGAAAGGGACCTGACTTCTGTCTTTTTGGACAGTAAAGGTCCAATCCTGGGCCTTTCCTACTATCTAGTCTGATCAGTTCTGATTGGCTGATGAAAAAAATGGTCCCAAAGGAAGGTGTTGATGTGTGGGACCCCTAGACAGACAGCTGGGGAGTCAAACACATACTTAAGAGTGGAGTTAGCTAGAGGGGAGCAAAGTTGGGTAGGGCAAGCCCCCCAGGAGTGGTTTGGGGCATATCCCACAAAAGAGAGGTAAGATGAAGAAATAAAAGAAGACCAAAGAAGCCCTGGCTGGGTGGCTCGGTTGGTTGGAACATTGTCCCATACACAACAAAGGTCATGGATTTGAGCCCCAGTCAGCGTGCATACCTAGGTTGTGGGTTCGATCCCCAGTCAGGGTGCATACCTAGGTTGTGGGTTCGATCCCCAGTCAGGGCGCATAAGGGAAGCAAGTGATCAATGTTTCTCTCTCTCTCTTGCTCCCTCCTTTCCTCCCTCTCTAAAAATCAAGGGGCATGTCCTTGGGGGAAAATTAAAAAAAAAAAAAGAACTAAAGAAATAAGAGGAGAGAGAAATAGCTAGACACACACATTCAATAATACACATGTTCTTACAAACCCTCATTAGAAGTAGCATGGAGATTTTCTCTTGGGAAGGTCTCTCTCCTGTTCTTTAACAGGCAAACTTGCTACATACAAGTTTTGATGGTGTTTTTAAACCACTGCTCTCCTCCTTCTGCCCAATCTCTCTGGGTGGCCTCACCCACTGTTACGGTTTTAATTCCGACGTAGAGGTTAGTACTGTGACCATCTCTACCTCTAGTTCTCACCTGAGCTTCAGACTTGCACATCCCTTATGTTCTAGACCTTGGATGCCTCACTGGCCCTCAAACTCCGTCTCAGTGAAAACTCATTATCCTTCCCTCTGGGTTGCCAAACAGTGTTCTCAAGGGAGAGTGACCTTATCTGAGGCAAATGCATGCTATTTACTGTGTTCCCTACCTCTGAGGAGAGAGGTAACTCTGGTATTGGCTAATCATTTTTCTTTCAGCCCCTCTCCTGCCAATCATTTACACCTGTTGTCAGGGACAGAGGGGTGGCAAATAAATGGAATGTACCACTAACAATCATCATTTAAGATAGCTTTAAAGCATATAGATTGTAGGTTCAGAGGCTTCATCTAATCCTTTCATTCATTTATTCATTCAGGCAGTCATTTAATAAATATTGTTAAATGTCTACTGTCCCCCAGCCCTCCTTTAGTGCTGTGAGAGATGTAAAAGGTGCATTCTTCAATTTCAAAAATTATGAAGTGCCATAGGGAAATGAGAGCTGTACACACACAAGACTCTAACGAGCTGTAGCACAGAACCAACGCTCTGAGAGTGATATAGATGTTAAGGGAGTTCAGAAGAGGAGAATTAGAGAGAAATCCACATGCAATAAGCTAAACATCAGCACGTTAGAGAAGAAATTATGATGTGGTGTAACGGACTGAATTGTGTTCCCCTAGATCCCTATGATCAAGTCCTAATCCCCAGCACCTCAGAATATGATGTATTTGGACATCAGGTCTTCAAAGAAGTGATTAAATTAAAATGAGGTCTTTAGGGTTGGCCCTGACCTTATATGACTAGTTTCCTTATGTGAAGAGGAAATTTGGACACGCACCTACACATACATACACAGAGGCGCCAGACACATGCATGCGGCGGGATGGTCTTGTGACGACACAGGGGAAGACTGTCATCTGTAAGTCAAGGAGAGAACCCTCCGAAGAAACCAAACCTGCTGACATCTTGGTTTGGACTTTTAGCCACCAGACCTCTGAGAAAATAAATCTTTGTTGTTTCAGCCACCCAGCCTGTGGTATTGGGCTGTGGTAGCCATAGCAAACTAGTACAGCGTGTAACTGAGAGCACCCTGAAGCAGTAATTGCCTGAGAACCATGCTCAATTCCTGAAAAACCGTTCTTCCGACGGGTGCCAGCTTCGGCAAAATCGTGCACAAGTGAAGTTTCCTTTAGTTTCTCCATCCCCTACCTTTTAAAATCCCCTCGTTCTGCTTCCCAGGTAGACCTTCTGCTGGTAGAAGTTCTGCCTCAGCTGAGGAGAGTTGGTTGAAAGTGAGGGCACTTAACACTCCTGATGTCACCAGGGTTTGTGCCAGGTGGGCTTATTCCCCCCAGAACACTCACTCATCCTCTCTACGTTCCCTCAAGTCATCAGTGTTCTTTGCAGGAAGGGAGGACTTCTTTATTGAAAGGGGACTGTGTTGCTTAATATATTATATATGCAGGAAAAATTTAAAAATAAAGCAAAAAATCATATTACAAAACAATTCTTTCTGATTGCCTGGTAAGTGACCAGGGAGGGGCATAGCAGAAAACTTGACTTCTCACAATTCATCTTTAGGTGAAAGAATTTAGGGAATCAGGCTGAGAGGCTATAGAACTGCTAAGAAAAGAGTCCCCCACCCCAAGTCACATAAACTGTACTCACAGGTAAGCAATCAGATATCCACGTCTACACCTTCTGGTTGATCACCAATCGCTGTGGAATTCAACTGGATGATCTTGGAATGTTTTAATGATGCCTGGTATGAAAGGAAAATGGACACATAATTCAGTGGAATGAACTTTTGTTACTGTAGACTATATATGATAAAATATTGTGTTTTTCCCCTCAGGTCTTATTCTTAGTTAGGCCCGTAAAGGGAAAATAAGGCATAGATATAAATGTATATTGTGTATTTCAAAGGCAATGAATATAATTATTACAGAATATCAACCCCTAAATTATTCTAAATAATGGAGCAGAGAAGATGGTATAGTTAATACAAAACAGGGAGCTCAACATGCCAACAGTCAGAGACAAAGGCCTTAGAACACAGTGAAGAACATCCCGTGTCTAAGCTCAGCCCTCAGGCCTTCAAAGCTTCAGACTCTCAAAGACCCTTTGCTTTGTCCAAGGTCTTCTCCTGTTGATGGTTAGGAACTCAACCAGTCGGTAGAAGAGGAGGTACTGGAGGATGACAAATGATTATAGAAATGTGCTAGTAGATCATCTAGAGTTAACTCTCTTGCACTTGAAACAGCAATAGACATTAAACATTAGACCAAAATAATAATAACTGTGACCGTAAGTCACCGTCACATCCCTGAACCTGCTCCGATGCCCTACAACAAAGGATGCTAACGAGTATGAGTCTGGGAACTGCAACTCTGGCCTTTCAATGCTTGCCTTTCATTGTAGAATAACATGGGTCCCAACAAGACCTTAAGAACCTACCTCGCTTTCCCCCACCCCCGCCCTCTGTCAAGGTCAGGGGGCTGCTTTGAAATAGCACCGCTAGAAATTGGTCCTGGAAGCCTAGATTCTCGTTTCAGGTTTTATAGATAAAAACAAACAAACAAATAAATCAAACCAAAACAGAAACCTGCCTACCGTGTTACCAGTGGTTTGTACATCTCTGAGGAAGGCTGGTTTGCAAACTAGGAACCGGAGCTCCTAAATTAGTCAGCAAAACCAGCTGCCACCCATTTCCTTATTCTGAATAGTCACTTCAGGCTGCCTTTAGCTCTCTTCCCTGAATATCGACCATATCTTCCTACTCGGCACAAATGCACACATCAATTACTGTATTGGGATACATCTGAAGAACCTTGCTCAGCATACACGGGACATGGGCCCTGCCTTAAAGGAGCCAAAAATCTAGTTAAAGTGATAAAACATATAATTACACCTCTAGATTACAAAGCCAGAAAATGGTAAGAGCTCCAAATCCCACTGAAAATTCCTCTTCTACTGTGGGCCAAATTTTGGAGGCCTTTTCTATACATCTGAGGAGAAGACAAGAAGACCTGAGCCCTCTCCTAGCCTAACCTTGTCCATAATCTGGTCCCTTACATCTCGGAGCCCCCACCAGTGCCCAGTAGGGCGTTACAAAATGAATGATGAGTGAATGAATAAACAGAAATCATGAACGAGTTTCAGGGAAGCTTGTGAATTCCCCGAAACCGTGGGCCAAATTTTGTGTGTTTTAGCTTTCGTGAGCGTGTATTGATTTCCTAAAGCTATCTTGGCTCCCTTCCCCACCCTCCCCCCACATACCGCCTCCTGATTAAGAACCACTTGCTGAGTGATTTGCAGGGTACTAGAGGGTGGAATTTAGATCAGGGCAAATTACAAGGTGTGTTCCTATGGGTAAGTTTATAAACAAACGTGGATCAAGTGCCCTCTATGTGCCAGGAACAGGATGGGCATACAACTATGAGCAAAGAGCCTCGTGCTTGTGAGCCTTGTGACACTCCCCATGTACCGTCACCCTAAAAGGGGGATTCTCAGACTGGCTGCATATCAGAATCTCCTGGGGATATTTATTTTAAAAAAACATACGGGGTACACCTCAGAGGTACCCAGGAATTTTCACCTTAAAAAAAATACCCTGCAGTCAAATGCTGATGTAGATTGTAGTACCCACCCCACAAGGCCTCCCATCCTTGACCCTCAGACTTCCGTGAAGGCACAGGAGACTAGAAGAAAGCAAGGAGTTACTTGCCTGGAGTGTAAAGGTACAGATGAAGAGACGTTTAACTTTGTAAAGAAAACAATTCACAGTATCTTCCCCCAAACCAAGGGCAGGGTCAGTATTTATTTGCCTAATTCCCCTTTCCCTGCTTCCTGTTCCTGCAGTATTTTTATTTGCAAATTTGGGGATGAATACAAAAAAAAAAAGAACATAGAGGAAGAAAATGCTATTCGTGGAAATTTTTTTTTGGTCTCTAGAGTCTATGTATATGTTCTTGCTAATTGTCTTGTTAGCGAGACAAAGCTAGAAAGGCTTTGAAGAGAAACCATAAAGTGAATGGCAAAGTGACTAAAGGTGGAGTTTCTCTTCAGATATACTTTTCTTTCTATTTTCAGATTTAAGACCAAAGGGCCAGAAAGGTGATAAAACTCTCGCACCTTGTTTTAAGACCTTTCTCTACTGTCAGTTACCTTGGAACTTCAAATAGAAGCCTGGGTGCTCCTTTACTCACCGATCCCTTGAGCTACAACTTTTAATTCACTGTCCAATGCACAGATTCTGGCGGACCTGGCTCAAAGGTAGTTGCTGAAATTCTCTGCAGACAAGGCTGAGTCTGGACTGGACATGGTAAGGAAGGGAAAGACCTAGGGGATGCGAAGGAGAGAGAGCTGGGCTGCATCAGGCAGACCGGTGGGTCTTCCTTCCGCAGCCCCCCTCCCAGACAATGGCAAAGAGCCAGGTGCTACTTATTCATTGCACCTTTGATTGAGCCAGCAGCACGTGGGGAAATCTGGGTTTTATATAAAAGCATTCATTCACTAGGGGAGAATCAAGATGTAATAAAAGGAAAGAAGGATTCTCTCTCCTCCCAATTAGATTCTTGGTGCTCCAAGAGCAGTGATTTTCCTGAAAGCCTCTGGTCAAAGCCATTCAGCAGTACAAAGCACAGAAAGTATCACCTTGCTGGCAACACCAGCGGAAAACCATTGCCACTATGCATTTGTAAAAAGTGTTTAAAATTCTACTTTTAAAATCTTACCACATATGTTTACAGAAAGATGCCATTTTCCAAACGGATACCAAGGGGTTGGGTGAAGGAGAAGGCCTCAAATAAAAACTTACTATAACAGGGAGTTATCGCAAAGGTTGAATTCGGGATCCTTTATAAAAATGAAAAACTTTGTCCAGCCAACAAGAAGAACCTGGTTTCAATTAATTAAAAAATTGACTTTAGGCAATTGAATTAAGACCCCCTGATTTCAACTTTAATATTTACATAACCTCCCCATGACTCCTTCATAATAATATGCTGTACTTTAATTACGGGAATAATAACAACTACTGCGCATGGGCGGTTTTAGTGCCAGGTTCTGTTCTAAGCACATCACACACATCGATCTCATCTGATGACTGCAACAACCCAGCGAGATGCGCATTTTTATCTTGGGACAAGCACTGAGGTGTTCACTGTATTCAAGTCATTTGCTTAGTTCACCCAGTTAGTCCGTAGTGAAGCCAGCATTCCAACCCAGGGGCTGAGGCAGGCTGACAGTAGTATTGGAAGGGTACGTGCCCACACTCACTTATTCGCTGAGTACTCTGAGCCAGAATGGGACACACCGTGATGAGCAAGGCCCCTGCCCTCACAGAACTTGCCTTCTGGTGGGGCACAGATAACACACGTGTTTCCTCTAGTGAGTAAATACAACAGTGTGTTGTGGTAGAGGGCCAAGGGAACCTGGGTGGTGAGGGACGCTCTCTCGAAGAGGAGACATCTAGGCTGAAAATCCATTTCTCAGAAGGAGTCACCCATGGGCAGATCCAGGGGAAGAGCATTCCATGGGGCTTTTATGAGATGCTCTGTGATCATGAAGCTCTTCCAAGTTATTTGGTCCATATGGGATTCGGGCTGATTTGTCCTTTAGTAGAATAAACACTGCTAAAAGATGTGCTGAACAGAGGGGCCCACCAAAAACAAAAAGATCCTCAAAATGCTGCCTTTGGTGGAAAATAGGAGGGTGGTAGTGGTGCTGGAGATCTGTCCCTACCCACAGAGGAGAGTGCAAGAGATGCGTGTGGCCACCGGTGCACCATGTGCCCCACAGGGTAGAGGTTCCCCTGGGCCCCTTTCACCTGATAAACTTGAAGAGAGCTGCTTTCTGTGGGTTTACGTGAGCTCCTTTCTGTCTTATGCATGGGAGGATACAGCAGAATATTTCTTAATAAGAGACAGAGGGAAAAAAAGCTACAGGACACATCCTTGGAATGGGAAAGGAATGGTAAGTAGCTATTTCAGTCTTAGTTGGCAGGAAGTCCATAATTTGTGTGGATAGAAATTAAAATAAAACATTTAAAAATAGATCTATGGGTTTTAGAATGAGCCAGTAACAATAAAACATTAATAATTGTCTCTTGAGAATTGTCTCTGTCTTACATTTGTAGTTGAATATGAGAGCAAGAAGGATTTTTAGAAGGGAAGAAATATGTGATCTTCGGGGATTTGGGTCACTTAAATATATACTAATGAGTGAATTGACCTTGACCAAGTCATTTAACCACTTTGGCCCCTCAATTCTTTTATCTGTAACATGAAGCATTTGGAATAGATTTTTAAAATCCCTCCAACTCAGATGGTTTGTGTATAATTTTATGAATTTTTAAAGAAAAAAAAAGTACTGTGTATGTCTTGTTACAGTTGTGAATAAAACGGGTTCAATCAAGTTCACCCTTTCCAGCATCTAGCATGGAGGGACCACCTACTCCCACTCCTTCTTCATCATTTCTAAGAGATGAGCGTATTCTGTAGCCAGAGAAATGGCAACCTATTACATAATAATATCTATAAGTTACTGAATGCCTACCATGTGCAAGGCCCTTGATCTGTAATCTCATGTATTCTTCAAAAGAAAACTGCAAAACCAGTTGCTTTTATTGTCCCCATTTGAAAGAAAGGAAACAGATTCAGATTCCCTGTCACATGATTAGTAAGTAGCAGAGTCTGAACTGGAATCCCAAGCCCTTTCCGTGATTGAACCCTTAGAATCGTCATGGCTGCCATCATGGCTGCCAACAACGACATCTCTTTGACCCTTTGAGATCCATACCAAAGGAAAAGTTCTTAAGGAAGAGGGTCTTAATGAGTCTGTTTAAGGTAGAGAGACTGACTTAGGTGTTTGTCTATAATGTAACAGCCTGTGGCAGTCTCACGCTCTCACTGAGAACCACGAGGAAATCTGGATAGAATCCCAAACTCTGGAATAGGACCCAAACTCTGAGGGCAGCGGAGAGCTGTGGCAGTAACCAAGCTTTGAGGACCGACATCTGGGGAGAAACAAGGCCTGGAAAAGTGACCTCACATTCAGTGATTTCTCCCTCAAGGCGTTTCCTGAGTCCTTAAGATACAGAGCACAAGAGGGTGGAAGAGAATAAGAAACCAAGCAGAAAGTTTATGAAACGCACAGCAGAGTTTTCGATGTCTCTTGCAGCTGCCTAGGAAAAACTTGAAGTTCAAGGAGGAAGAGGCATTTTGAAGTTGGTAGAGATGTTTTATCTAACTGTGGTGGTAGTTATTCAGCTGTGTGCATTTGTCAAAACTTGCAGAAATCTACCCTAAAAAGTACATTTTACTCTCTGCAAATGATACTTTGATTTCAAAAATAGAAAGAAGGAAAAAAAAGAAGAACATGATTTGGGTTATAAACTCAGACAGGACTTGGAGAGTTCACCCATGGAAACGGGGACAAACTAAAGACCACGGTTTCACACAAAAAAATTGGTATGTTCTGTAGGACAATTTAGAAGTGCTCAGTTAAATTCAATATGTGTATTACAGTCTATAGTCCAGTTCCATTTTTAGGAATACATTACAAAAATAACCCTGCAAAAGATACAGAAAATGACACATTCAAGGACACTCACTGCAGCAAAGAATTGGGGGAAGATCTTATATGATAAATATATGGTCAAATGAACATATGGTATATGTAGATAAAACTGAACTAGTTCCCCAAATATTGTGCTTTAAATTCAATCTCACATCTTAAAGCAGAACTGGAGCTTAAAATACAAGGTTTAGGAAGGAGAAAAGAGAAAAGGAAAAGAAACAGAAGCAGACGTGTATCACAATGTTGTCCTGAAATGTAAAACATACAAAATAATAGAATGGGCTGATCCTGAATATGTATATGTGTAAATAAAGAAATTAAAGGGGAAAAATGGCAGATGAGCTTCAAATCACTTTAGCCTTAGTTGAACTAAAGTGACCTTCCCAACTCTATTAAACTATCAGAAGGTAGGGTAAGCTTACTGGAGGAAAATAATATCATCCAGCACATCCATTGAATATCCATATGGAAAAAAAGAAAATCCTCTGGCTGGTGTAGCTCAGTGGATTGAGCCTGGGCTGTGAACCAGAGGGTCGCCAGTTCGATTCCCAGTCAGGGCACATGCCTGGGTTGCAGGCCAGGTCCCCAGTGGGGACCAAGTGAGAGGCAACCACACATTGATGTTTCTCTCCCTCTCTTTCTCCCTCCCTTCCCCTCTGTCTAAAAATACATAAAATCTTTAAAAAAAAAAAAAGAAAATCAAACTTTAACTTCCATTTACCACCATACCCTCCCTCAACTTGATTGTAGATCTCAATGTGACAACTTACACACTAGAGATTTTAGGAGAAAGTGAAAGATATCTCCGTGATCTTGGAATAGGCAAAGATTTTGTAAACAGGACATAAAAACCACTAGACATAAAGGAATAAAATTGATGAATTATACTGCATTAAAATTAAGAATAGGTGAAAAGGCAAGCCACAGATTGAGAAAAAAATATTAGCAGTATCTGACAAAGGACTTGTATCCAGAATATATAAAGAATTTCCACAAATCAATAATGAAGAGACAGATGACCCCATAGGGAATGGGTAAACTTCAATAAGCATATCACAAAAGAGGATATTAATGTGGCCAATCAGCATGTGAAAAGTGCTCACTCTCTTTAATCATCAGAAACATTCAGATTTAAACTACATACCACTCTAATAGCTAAAAATTTAAAGACAATTCACAGTGCTGGTGAAAAACTGGAACTCTCATGCATTGCTGTGCAAACGTAAATTGGTACAGTCACTTAAGAAATATGTTGGTACTATCTGCTAAAGCTGAGTATTTGCACAACCTGTATCCCAGAAAGCTTACTCCTAGGTAAATACACAACAAAAATCCATGCATATATTCATCAATAAACATGACCTAGAAGCCCATAGCCAGCACTGTTCATAACAGCCACACACTGGAAATCACCCCCAGTGTTTAGCAATAGTAAAATGCATAAATTACGGCAGACAAACAATGAAATATTGTATAGCAATTAAAATGATCAAAGAATTGCTCAGGCAACGAATCTCAGAAACATAATGTTCAGTAACAGAAGTCACTGTCACACACGTACACACACACACTATAGGATTCCATTACTATACAATTCAAAAACAAGACAAAAGTAATACTTTATATTAGAAATCAGGATAATGGCTCTCCTGGGGCAGTGGGAGGGGGGGGGGAGATAGGACTCTGACAGGGGGAGGGGTTTCCGGGATGCTAATAATATTCCGTCTCTTTGATCTGGGTGCCGACTACCCCACAGCGTTAATTTTGTGAACACTCATCATGCCATAGAATTAGGATTTGCACACTTTTCTCTGTTACACATCGATTAAAAGCACTGTTTTTATAACACGTGAAGAGAAGAAGATAAATCTGCAGTCTGGAAAGGTGACAAGGGAATTTATGAGCTCAAAATATATACAATCATACAAGTTCAATATCTATGGTCAGATATTGTATCAGAAGGAAAATCAAATCATTCAAAAAAAAAAAGAAACAATGAGAGACAACATTAAGGTAAGAAATCAATGTACTCTGCAGTGGGAAAATTGTCGTCGGGAAGTCTGGGATCAATTTGGCCAGTTATTTCTAAATTAAAAGTCAACACTAGATTATTTACCAATGGCTTAGTGAACTTTCCATATATATATTTTGGCTTACTATATCTTAGAAGGGAAATATTGAATGTTTTTGCAAGTAGCCCGTACGAAAGCAATTCCAACACAGGGCTACTTCTCATCTTAGGATGCTGGGAAACTTCACACGGCATCCAGCCCCTGCACACTAACTGCACTTCCCCTCCCCACGTCCCACCACCCGCCTTCCACAACGCGTCTCCACGGGCTCACGTGCACATGAAGCCCTTGCACAGGTTTCCTCTTTACTCGTTTAAATTGGGTATTTCCATTTAAGTTTTTGCCTGTGTGCCCCGAGTAACATTTGGCCATAGTATGCTTATATTTTAGGATAAATTTCTACGTCTGTGGGAGAATCTCTTGATGTCCATGGGACACATTTTTCACGTCACTATGGAATTGAGCATATGGATATATTCAGATATTTGTATAAGTTAGTAGATAAGAGGAGCAAGGTGTATTAATAAGACACTGTTAGGAATTTATCCATCAAGCAGGCTAAACAAAGGGAAAGACTATGAGAATTATTCTTATAATTCAAGAAAAAGTCAGCTATTCAACAAAAGTAAAAATTCCCTTGGAATTCTGCAGCAAACAGACTCACTGGCTTGCTGACCAAACTTAAAACTACTCAGCGGGGTCGGACATTGCTCCTTCACTGAAAGCAGCACGGAATTGTGAAAGGAGACAGGCTGTGGGTTCATGATGGAGGTATGACCTTCGGGAAGTTCTCAGTTGGCTACCAGTTACTTATTTTAAAATGAGAATAATAATAACTGCCTTGAAGGGCTTTTCCTCCTCTGTGCCCCCATGGGATTTTGTTAATGCCTTTATGGTGGCATTGCCACACTGGACTGTTATGGTATGAGAAGGGGCTTCTTGATAGCAAGGACATGGTCCTATCGATAACTCTATCCCAAGCGTTTTTAGCATATTCCATGGCCCGTAACACATGCTCCCTAGTTTGTTAGGTGAGTGAGTGAGTGAATGAATAACGTAAAAAGTGCCTCGTATTGAACCTAGAATGCTATAAGCCTCCTTTCCTGTTTTTCTGAATCTGGAAAGCAGAATGAATCAACTTGCAGCTTATTTCTACACCTTAGGTGGCCAGGACCAGCAAAGGAAGCCAGGGAAATTTTCTAGAAATTCCATGGAGTGCGGAGGATATCGCTTAGGTATATATTCTCAGAAGAGCCTGTTTGTACAACTATGAAGAGGAAAAATGTGTCCTTATTGGAACAGAACAAGCTCACATAATAGTAGGAAGAAAGGACTTTTATGTCTCAAAGCGAGTGCCTCTTTGCTGTCGCCTTTCCTGTGTTTTTCTTGGACACTTTTTGAATTAAGAAAAATCCGCAGTGCTGTTTGCACCAGCCAAGATCGTTCAATTGTTAGCAGAAGAATGGAAGTGGATTTTTACAGGCCAGATAATTTCTGATTGGAGAAATGTACCCACCGCGGGGTGGAAAGTCAGATGTTTATTTTTACGTTTCATGAAAAGACCTCTCCTTGTCTGAAGCAAAGAGGAAAGCGAAAGTCCTTGGTGGCATTAGGAAATTTCTGGACTTCTCACGGGAAAGTGGCTGATGTCAGTGTTTGATAAGCTTCCTGGGGCTACAGACATAGAAGATGCTGGCTCCTGAGAAGAATGTAGTCGTTCCTACGGAATCGTGGTGTGTCTCTGAAGCTAGAATTTGGTTTAACTGTCGGATGTCAACAAAGACCCGAGGGCGATGTTAGAAAGTCCAAAGCCTAGAGAGAGGGCAGCAGCTTTTTCTGTTACCACCGTTACCACCACGCCTGCTGTTATGGTCATCAGCACCACGAACAGGCTCTGATGTCTGCTGTAGGATTTGTAAGGCACTTTGCTAGATACTTGGGTGCCAGTGAATGATAAGAAAGGCACACTGAATTTTCACAAAGACTACGTTTTCCAATGGATACGGTGCTCCTGGCCCTTTTCTGCCTATGCGTCTAGGTATGGCTTCTTTATTTTTTCTTGAGTGTATATTATTTATCAGGCATTATTTTATTTTGAAGAACAGTGTTATTAAGATATGGTCCACAGGCCAGACAATTCACCCATTGAAAGTGCATGATTCAATAGTTTTTCTAGATTCAGAGTTGTGCAATGACCACGGCAATCAATTTTAGAACATTTTAATGAGGAAACAAAACCCTTCAGCCATTGCCCTCCTATATCTCCCAACCCTGAGCAACACTAATCTATATTCTATCTCTACAGAGTTCCCTATTCTGGACATTTCATGCGAATAGAAGCATATAACATGTAGTCTCTTGTAAATAAATTATTTCACTTAGTACAATGCGTTCAAGTTTCATCCAAGCGGTCACATGTATCAGTGCCTCAATCCTTTTGATGGTCAAACAATGTTACGTTGTGTGGAGACATTTTGTTTATCTGTCAATGGACATTGGGGTTGTTTCCATCTCTTCTGGCCATTATGCATCATGCTGCTCTAAACATTGGTGTACAAGTTTTTGTATAGACATGTGCTTTCATTTCTCTCGGGTACATAGCTGGGAGTGCAATTGCATGGCCACGTGGTAATTCTATGCTTAATTGTTTGAGGGACTAGGAGACATTTTTTCAAAGTGGCTGCCCCTTATATATTCTCACAAGTGGTGTATGAGCTTCCTGATTTTCCTACATCCTCTCCATACAAGATAAATACGTTGGAGAGATCTGCTACACAGCACAACATTAGGCATATCAAGTATTTTAAAAATTGTTAGTTTAACTAAATTGAATTCTTTTAATTCCAGTGTACTCTCAATTTATCGACAATTTCACCAATGGAGTAGGGACTCAGGAATTTTTCATATTTACAAAGAAGCAATGTCCTAGTTCAGTCTTTTCTGGCTGAGACTCTAGGTCATCAAAGCGACTGAATTATTATTTTTTTTTCAGTTCTGTCGACCCAGCGGAAAACGCTTTATTGATTTAGTGAATTGATTCTCATATTCTTGGTATAGACCATGTACTTGTTTGTTTCCAGCATCCTTAAAACTCTTTCTAGTGTTAGTTTTGACTACCGATTGAAATTCAACTACCCAAGGACAGAGCTGTATATTAGATTTCTTTTATGGCCAGTGGCTTAGATGAGCAAAAACACAAAGCAAAATAATACCCAAAGTGGAAGGATCCTGTTGCCCTTCTCCACCTTCTAACCAGCCAGCGCTGCCCACCTCTTCTCCCTCCGCAGCTGTGAGCCAAGACCTGACCCGCAGCCTTGAGCTTGCTCACTGTGAAGCACAAAACTCTGACGCAGGGCTCTGGTAGGTCTCAGGGCTCAGGTCAGAACCTAGAATCACCTGGTCCTACCCAGGTAACAAAAGACAAAACCATCTGGGTGTAGCTCTGAAAAAATTCCCTGGTTGATATCATTCCTCAGCCTTTGAAGGAAAGTCTGCCTCTGTGCTCTGTTTACACTTCCAAGGAAAAGGGTGGCCAGTGAAGGCTGCAGTCCCACGGACGAGATACAGAGGACTTCGCTCTAGAAAACGGGTATAATCATCACACTCGCTCTGTTTATCATCGCCCATTTATTGGTCTGTTATTGTCTTGGAAACTGTGGACATCGGCAAGCACAGCAAAATAACAAAGCACAGGGGACCATTTTGCGCTCAGGGCCCTGGGAAGGGCCACTGGAATTCCTCTGATCAGTCTCCTTTTGACTTTTTCCCATAGCTTCTGGTCCCGCACTGAAATGTCTGGAATGCTTGGTAGGGACAAAGTGGGTTGGTCACAGGGCAATTATGCGTCTATCGTCAATGAGATCAGACATTTGTGGACTGATTTCCAAGTGGCTCGTGGTATCACGAGTGGGTTAAGAATGCAAATACACAGCACGTTTACAGCACAGAGCTTTCCCATCCTTTTTCTCAAGTGATTTTCACGGCAACCCCGGAGGTCAGTAAGACAAATATTATTGGCAACATTTTACAAACGGGACCTCAAGAGGCCTAGAGAGGTTAAAAGGTTGACCCAAGGCCTCTCAGCTAGTGGTGGGCAGATCTGGGTCTCCAAATCTATTTTCTTTGCAGAACACCATTCTGTGTCTGTTTGGTGACTTAACAACCACGTTCATTCACCAGGAGCTGGTTATTTTTATTTTGAGACAAATCAATCGCTGCATTTGTTTTTGGAA
This sequence comes from Macrotus californicus, assembly GCA_007922815.1. Classification (NCBI taxonomy): domain Eukaryota; kingdom Metazoa; phylum Chordata; class Mammalia; order Chiroptera; family Phyllostomidae; genus Macrotus; species Macrotus californicus. The sequence goes on along the minus strand of VMDR010002271.1, from coordinate 27,742 downwards.
ATCAGATCAATCCACTGCTTGATCCCCAACTGCTATCATGGGCTAAACATTTTCATAATAAGAAGCTTGTGGCCTCTGGAATTTAGACTGTCTTTGCAGTATTCACAGAGGCGAGAGTCTAACAAGCAATAAATCCTTCAAGCAACTGTCCTAACCTCAAAGCCCTTGGACATCAGAATAGATCTGTCAAGGAATGGTGGCCCACCACCACGGCTCCCCACAGTGTCAATCACAGCATCATTATCAGTGATATGTGTCAGCAGAAATTTGAGGTTCCACGTGGTTTACTTTTTTAAAACATTAGGAAGGATTCAAGAGCATCCCTATAAACTTGACTCTCACACAACTCCATCCTAGGAATCTTTCCGGAGTGGAAGAAAAAGGCCTACCTACGTGTGTTCTGGTGAGTGGGTCCTTCCTATGAATACCACTTGTCACGTATGTCACATGGAGAAAAAAATTTTGAGATTTGCTTTTCTATTATTTCTATCCGTGAGACAAGATGTCAACCCCAGTTTGGGATCCTATTTCCCGTTACTAAGTGGAAGTTACTAAGGACACAGCAGAGGTGGAGAGAGACAAGACCTCTGCCCTCACGCAGCTGCCTCCAGAGGGGGAAAAAAAATATTGAACTATTGATGTCTTATTTACTTCTTTTTTTTCACTTGAGCTACATTTTTAATATGGTAAGAACACTGAACATGTGATGTGTCCTCTTAATGTTTTATTCATTTCTGTCTCCCCAATGTCTCTCATCGTCCTGAGCACATTAGTTTCTCCCCAAATATGTGCTAAGTGAATAAATAAATGAGGTCCCCAGGTGTTCAAACCTTTTCATTCCTGAATCTTGATTCATTACCCAGTGTCCTTCTTTCCAGAATGAGGCTGAAAGCGGACACAAGGGGAATAATCAGAATCTCACTGAAGCCTGGCAGTGACATTTTACCTGGCAATTATATTAGATGGTTGGTGGTAATGTGGACAATATCTCGTCTTTAATCTGTTGTGGCCACAAATTTAAACCCAGGCTGCTATCTTTAAAAAAATATAGTGTGTTATTAACCAAATGGAGGATGGAGTGAAGATACAGATGGGTCAGTGAAACCCATGTCCACATTAATACAATATTTCAAATTGAATATCCCATAATAAATAAAGATAGCATTTCTTAGACATAGCAATGCCTCTATTCACATGCCAACAAAAATACCAACAGAAGCCTCATCATGTTCAACATTTATAGCTGAGCTGATTGAATTAAGAGAAAAAGATAAATTAGTTTAATAAAACCTTTTGGACAATTGTCTCCAAATAATTATTGGGTGGCTAGCTCTGTCTCCTTTTGAAATGACAATTCTGGCACCATGAAGGTCCAATTACAGGCTGACCAGAGCTGACACACAAAACTGTACAACATATTTTTCAGCTTCATAAGGAAAAACTCTAAAATAGACTTTCCAGACATGACAACAGTTTTGTACGTTTACAACCTAAAAATGTGATTGTGACAAATGACTGTGAAAGAATGAAAAACAAATGACTGAGGAACTTGGAACTTCTAAGCTTACATACAAATGCCATCCAAGAACCTCGACTGGAACGACAAATACATTGTGTAGGGAACACTGGAAGAGAGAGAGAGACACACATTGCATTTAGCCAGAACTACAATCGACGCTGCTCAGACTGTTCGGGGAGTGTTTTGTCTCTCTCTCTCTCTCTCTCCCATTGAACCCTTTCATTTCCTGATGTGGTGCAAAAAGAAAAACTCAGAGATGAAAAGTCCAAACTGTCCTTATTATGGTTTTAGGTTGTTTGAACCCAAAGGAGTCCGATCCAGGAGTGCCGGCACTTGATCACGAGCTCCCTGAGTGGGCCATCCCGTTTTATGCTGCTTTATCTCCCCAGAACAACTGCTGATGCTTCCTGATTGAGTGACATAGTTGATGGTTTTCAAGGCTACTTTTGTTTCTATTTTATTCTCTTGCAAAAGGTCCCAAATCATCAAATCTGTAAAGTCAGACCTATCTGTGAATGCCATATAGATATGCCTCTTATTATAAAGAATATACAAGTATGCATTTTATTACAGAAAATTCCAAAATATACTGGGTCTGGCACAAATAATGCTCCCTTCTTATTACAAAATCATAAGCATGTAATTCTGTAACATAACAATATCACACTCAAACACATCATGTGATATTTTAGGTGAAATGTTCACATTGCTGTCCATCTCATGTGAGACATTCACGTACCCTACTGAACACACTCAAGCAAGCCTTACTTCTGTCGGACCCTGTATGTAAAAAACAATTTTTAGTCTCTTTTAATGCCTGAGATTACCTTAAAGTTTCAATGTATTTCCTTCTAGTTCTATTTTTAGTCACAAATTGGATCCTGTTTAAAAAAAAATGTAATGCCATATATTTAATTTTGCACTGATACATATTTCCCTACACCGTTCTTTTAACATGATTAGTAATGTGATTTATTTAATCATTCCTCTATTATTGGACATACAGAGTATTGTGAGTTTAGGCTCTTATTGTAAGTAATGCTGTGGTGGACATTCTTTCACATATATCTTTATCCCTAAATCTTGACCGCTTTGCTTTGAACTGTTCAGGTTCATAGAGAGCTTAGTAACTCTCGGGGGGATCAAATGGATCACGTTTTCTTTCTATGGTTTCTTCTTGTTTCCAAACATGCAACTGGAGAAACTGAAACAATAATTGCAATGCCACTGAAGTATTTGTGGATGGGTTACAGTACAGCAAATATCAATAGATAAAATGGTCAACACCTCTAGTACCTTCCGTTCCCTGCCAGGATTATAGAAGAGCCCTCTAAAAAAGTTGTCTTTAAAAGCCATATTTTTAAGAGGGACAGAGTTGAGCCTGGAGAAGTGAGCTATTTCAAAGGTGCAGCAAATCAAACTATTGAAGTCAAACACGTTACACGGAGACACACAATGGAGGCAGGAGCGGGAGTGAGTCCCAGCAGTGAGGGAGCCCAGCGCATCACAGCAGAGCCGCTGGCGGTTTGAGAAGGTCTGTTAGGAAGTGTCAACAGTGAGTCTCAAGGTTAGGGTGCCAACACTCTGAAGGTGGAGATGATGTTTTGTGCTTTTGTTTCCTCTCAACAACTCATAAAACATTCAAGCACTGTGACTTTTTCTTTCAGCAAAAAGAATATAATTAAACAGAGTCCACAGTCCCCAAGTTTTTCCCTTCTTAGCAAACCTGAAACTCACTCCTGACACTTCTTCCTCACCATCCATTCCTCCCCACCCCCCAGGCAATCAGTGACCAAATTCAGTGATTCTCCCTCTTCATCATTGTTGCTGTCCCCCTGATTCAACCCACACTATCTCCTCTGGACCAGTTCAGGAGCATCCTCCCTGGTCTCTCTGTTTACATCTTCTGGCCTTCTGCAAGCAACAATCTTTCTGAAAACATTGCTCTGATCACATCACTGCCCGGCTTAAAATACCTCAATAGCTTCACCGTGCATTTAGAATGTAGATTCAACGCTTTACCATGACCCACAATTCTGTACGTAACCTGGCCCCGCCTACCTCTCCAGCTTCCTCTTTTGTGATCTGGTCACACTAGTTTTCTTCCCATTTCTTGTGTAGACCCAAATCTTGTAGCCCACAGAGCCTTGGGACATGCTGTTCTCCTAGACTAATGTGATCGCCCCACCTCTACCTAGTAAACTAGCACATTTCTCTCTTGGATGATTCTTAGCTTTCCCTAAACCCACAAAGTCAAAGTTGGAATAGTATTTGCACTGATTTTTGTGTTATAGCACAAGACAATGTTGAAGACTTCAAGCATCTCATCTATTTATTGTATAGTAAGTTAAAAATTGTTGTGTCAGAGGTACAGAGTTTTAGCATATTTACCTTCATGTTACTCTTTTTTATAGCTCTGTTATTTATCTTCACGTACAGTTACAATTTGTACTGACATTTATGTTGGGGTACCTCTTTGGTTAATGTTTGTGTCTTTCCTACCAGATGGAGAGCTCCATAAGGGCATGTCTGGTTCTTGTTTGTTTTTACCACTGATTCCTTAGACCTTTGCAGTTACCTAAAATAGAGTAGTCACTCAACAAATATGTATGGAATGAATTAAGTGGCCAACAAACAGCCGAAATATTTGAAAGGAGTATCGAATGATAAGACAGCCAGGGAAGCCCTGCAGGTTTATCATCCATTTGCAGAAAGGATACTTATGCAGAGTTTGACATTTGCTAAGTGATTGATAAACTAAATAGATGAATGAATAGACGAATATTTATTAGCTCCCAGGGCAGGACGTGGTAAGTTCTGAATAAAGGAAACACCACCGTACCAAAGCAACCAGTTATTACACAACTTAAGTGGTATTTTCTCTGCTACCACAACTTTTCTCCAAAAGTTGTACTTTGAAAGAGAAAGTACGGAAAGCACACAAATGTGCTTTGCATTGTAATAGTCGAGTCGTGCATTATCTCATTGGACCCTCATCAGAACCCTCTGAGGCAGACAGTATACCGTCTCCATCAGACAACGATCAAGTGCAGTGTCTACAATTACCCAGAGGGTAGTGGACCAAGGACTCAAATGCTGACTTCCTAACCCTAGAGACTAAGAAATAAGAGCAAGAGCGGAAAACCGTGGGAGAGCTGATGGGCTTTTGTTCCGATCCTCGCCCCTGAATCTGTGATGAAGATTTTAATACCATGATACAGCCTTTCAATAGGAAGTGAACAAATGTCCAAATGTTTCCACGTCTTTCAGCCTAAAAATCTGAATTTGGTCTCCACTGCTATTCTAATGCTTTGGGGATCGGTGAGATTTTATTTTTCTTTCCAGCCTTATTTCAAAATATACCCCGAGCCCCATTTGTCTCTAATCCTTTTAAACTAGAGCAAAAAGGCTCTCGAGAAAATTGCCTCGGTACACAGGACCTCCTCATACACCAGCCGTAATATTGGCTTATGTCCCTATAACCTAATATGGCTAAGAAAATGTTTGACTGGAACAGGGTGAGGATTGCCAAACTTAACAACTTTTTAGTAAGAAAAGTGCCACAGAGTCCTTTGTTTAGACATAACTTCAATTAAGATACAGTGCTTATCCGTTCACATCAACGAAGCCATAACTGTATTTCTGCGCAGTAATGAAAAGCAGACACCTGCACCCTTTGCCTACTCACAGGCAGGATGAATAAATACAGGTTGCCCAAAAAGGCTCTTGGGGATAGTCTAGTGAACATGTTGCCCTTCTTGGGTTATAAAAGCCGAGTGACTGGGGATACCCAATTCAGATGCCAAGGCCCTCTGGCTTTGTGTAGAATTAAATAGCTTTCAACAGAAGAGGGCGGAAAGCGAATTCATCTCCTCTGTCTCCCATCTCGGGGCCCACCGTGGATTTACCACCATCCTCCTCAAACATCACCTCTGACACATATCCCTGTTTCTTCTGACTCCCAATAGTACTCTGATGTATTTGAAATATCACTATTATCTGAAATGTCCTCCTTTCTCTCATCACAAATATGATGAATAATCATCATAGCTGAGGAGTCTACTTGGGTGCTTCGGAGACGAGGGTTTCCTCACTCCCATTCCCACTATTATTTCCGTCGTTCACACACTTCCTTGTGCCTAGACCATTACAACTCTCAGCTGGGAATCGACACTGCAGTTTCTTCAGTAGTTCTGAGGCAGAGGCAAATGTTTTAAGGTCGGACAGGTTTGACTTGAATGCCGGATCTGCCACTTATTGGGTGACTTCCATAAATTGTTTAATTTCTCTGTTAAAGTGGACACTGTCCACCTTGCATCATTGTTGTGGGAATTTAATGAGGTACATATGGTAGGATGGTACCTGACAAGAAGGTGATGCTCAGGTACCATCAGCAACCTCCAGGTTCTGCTTCTATCCTCTCCCCCTGATCTCAATATATTCTACACAATCTTGTTCAATTCTTTTGTTTTTCAACCATGGGTGCAGAAATTCAAAGGGAAAAATATACCTATTGACTCCTGAAATGTGCCCTGGTCAGTGAGGGAGGAAGTGCTGCCCAAAGATTCAATCTGGCCCAAGTTAAAGAAAAATTAATGTCCAAAAGTTGTTGCTTCTGGGAGTTCATAAGGGCATAACCTCAGGGTAGATGACAACTTTGCTTATGTAAACCTCTGAACTTTCCTTCGTGGTTGCAAAAGGTGAACGATGCCCTCACCCCTAAACTGCTTGGGAGAATATTAAGGCAAAGAGCTAAATTCCTCAGCCCTCCTAGTCTCAGGTACCTTCTCATTAGCCCTCTTCCTCCTTAGGCCCCTCTGAGCACCTTATTTAATATTTCATTTCAGACTGTGACCCAGTGAAACCATTCATCAAAGTCTGTTAAACACAGCAGCTTTGTGGGAATGAGGGGACAAGGAACTTTTCTCTGTCAGGGTGAAATACAGAGAGAATGGAAGAGACTGGACGCTGAGAGGTGACAGGAATTGGGAGCAGGGTGTGACAAAAAAGTATGGGCATGGCTACTGCTTTGTCTCTTTCTTGGGGATTCCCAGACGTATTGAGATGGTGGCCCCCAATCATCTTATTTGAACACAAGAAGAAAGAGTAACCCAGGAGAAACTTGGTTATTTCCAGGTTTCACACTTCTGAACAATGTTCCAACAATACACAAACAACATAATGATTAAAATGCCTATGGGCACAGTTAGTTTAAGCAGTTCAGACAACAGCTGTTGTGTGCTCAAAAATGCTGGTTGGTGATAAAAGACTTTGATTTTAAGTTCTGGTGACACTCCTAAATAGCCATGTGACTTTGGGCAAGTCACAGACTCTGCAGGCCTCCGTCTCCTCTATGGTAAAAAGGATGAAGAACGGGCTAGAAAACCTTTGTTGATTACAGGGGTTGCAGTATTCAGGAAAGGCTTCAAAAAGATTGGCTTTTAGAGAAACGTGAAGATTCTGACAACTGGAAAGGAAGAGTGAGGATATTTCACTCTTGCTCATTGGAGCAGAAATACCACAGGTTGTACTCATGAGGGAGAGCATTCAAGAGCTTGCCTAGGTGGGCTTCGGGAAGTGGGTTGTATTAATCACATCCTTGGATGTCAATTTTGCACTTAATCTTCGGAGGAAAAAGTAGTCAATGAAGACTCTAGAAACGTGCTTTTTTTTTCCCCACAGCATATCCCAGTCTCCTCTGATTAATTTATAGAGGGATCCCCTACCAGATGCAACACTGAACTCTGACCCTAGATCTAAGAATTGTGCTACTAATGATTAATAAATCATTTTGGAGATTAAATCTACAGGAAGAGCCAAGATAATTTTTTATTGTAACTATATAATGACCTTCGGTTATTTTCCAATTAGAAGTCTTTATATTAATTGCATAATTGAATATAATTTTGTAAATTGTACAAACAACTCCAAATGACTTCACTAAAGGAGAAACCTTTATAATTTTCAAAGAATATACGTATTATAAGACTTCTACAAATCTCAAAGTTAGGCTATGAAATTATCCTTAGGGAGGGAAAAATACTTATTTCTCTCCCTCTTTAATATTTAGATGTTTGAGAGCAATTTAAAATCCTTGAACTGCCTGACTTACTCATTAAACTAAATGCTTTGAAAGAGGAAATCTAAAATTAACTTTCTGGTAGCATAAAGAAGTTAGCAAAGCAAATTTGCTTTAACTAGATGTATAACGTCCTCTTCACAACTCGATGCATTAGAATAAGCCAGAGCTGGAATCTAAGTCCGGGTCTTCCTGAATGTGTCAGCCCATTCATTTTCTGTTAAACTTGCCTGTCATCTTAAAAATGTTAGTTGTCTTGCCCTTTCCCTGTCCTCCATTCCTCACTTTATCTTAATCATAATGCTCTTCAGTGATAGTCTCAGGTCAAATCTAGAAGAACCTTTGGAACACTTGGAACCGACTAAGTGCTAGTGCCGGCCTAAAAATGCATGTAGGTTCAAGAGAAGTTCTCAGGCATTTTTGGATGACAGATTTATTTTATTTTTTTGATGACAGATTTAGAAGGGCTGCTGAAGGAAAGGAACAGATAGTTGTAAAATAACATTAAGTTCTGGAAGTTTTAAAAGTCTCAGGGAATAACGCAAATCCCAACAATGGTCACTTCTGGCCATCATCGGAGACATTGGGCTCTAAACCCCGATTTGACCAAGTAAGATGCATCTTAGACTATTTATAATAGTCTAATGGATTAAGTGTTGAATATTGTCTTCATTTTTTTGCTGTGGATAAGTTCCTCTCACAACGGAAAATGGACAAGCAGAAGACCCCATGTGTGCAACTGAGAGAGAACTGGGAAGAAATTTACATAGAGTGTATACCAAGTGTGTATCAAATGCCACACATCTCTTATTTAATGTTTCCAACAAACCCATGAGGTAGGTGTTTTTTTCTCTCCATGTATAGATTTAAGAAATGGAGGCTTGTATGGCTAAGAAACTTGTAAGCACAAACTAGAGGTGAAAGCGTTGGAATCAGAATATGGATCTTAATCTATCCCCTTTCTACCATTTCATAGGAAGGAAGGAAGGGAGGGAGGGAGGGAGGGAGGGAGGGAGGGAGGGAGGAAGGAAGGAAGGAAGGAAGGAAGGAAGGAAGGAAGGAAGGAAGGAAGGTGGGAAGGAAGGAAGGAAGGGAGGAAGGGAGGGAGGAAGGAAGGAAGGAAGGGAGGGAGGAAGGAAGGAAGAAAGAAAAAAGAAAAAAGAAAAAGAAAAGAAAAGCAAGAAAAAGAAAAAGGGAATCCAGTTACTCAGTTACTTCATTCACTGTTGTTTGAACAGAAGCAATTGATGTCTTAAATCAATCTGATCAACTGAACAAAAACTGATTGTTTGGATTTTTAAATGAGATTTGACTGAACACCAGTTTGCCTCAGTGGCCATACGTAGACCTGGACTTAATAAATGACCACCTTTGAGTTCCCCAGCTGAACGAGTACAAAAACCCCAGAGGCAAGTCAATGGCAAATGGCCCCCCCAAACAAGTTGCAGTATATAAGCTCTGAAACTTGAATTACCCTTCAAGGATTAAGGTTCAAGACTGTGAAAAATTAAAAATGCTGCCTAGGCTAGGAAATAGCATATGAATCAAAAATATCATGACTAAGCTTAACTGCATTCCTAATCTCCCACTTTCGGGACATCTAAACTGTTTTGTTTTTCTTAATGGGCCAAATCCCCCCTCTGGTAATGTTCTGAAAATTCTACTTTTTGTGGTAATTTAAAAAATTATATGGCATGTTCTTTATATTTGGTTTATGTAGGAGTTAAGACCACTTCAAACATATTTTTCTTTCTTAGTCTGATGGCTATTTAATATTGTGCCATTCACTGGTTGAAATCAAAGCAGGTTATCTGCAAAAGTACATGAACACCCCAAAAGGATTGAATTGTATCTTCGAGAAATGATTTTTTTTCAAAGTCAGACATCAAAGCCTGCATATTGCAGAAAGTTTATTTTGAGAAGCTTCAGTCAAAACAGTTTGGAAACTATGACATGAGTCATTTTTTTTTTTTTCTTAAAGCAATGTAACTTTGTCTATTCCCACTGCATTTTTGCTTTGGTAGGAGACATCTTTATTCCACAGGATTTTAAAAGCATATTTAAGATTCCATAGGGTTAGTATTACATCACTAATGGTTTCTAATGAGATCCAGGCAATAGCAAGAAGAGGGGAAAGAAAGGTACAGGAGCTGAATTCTATGACACCAAGCACCATGTAAAATGTGAGAATGTCTCCTTGCTCTGTCTTCGGCCGAAGCCATCTGGATGCAAAGGTGGAATTCACATTCTACCAAGCAGGCGTGGGTGACATGTTACCGCATGTTTGGCTAGTTGGAACAGTCATCTACGAAGCTGATATTTGTCATTTTCATGCAGATATTTGCGGCCCTGTGGTGATATTCAAAGTGAGTCAGTGAAACATGCAAATATTTAGATATTGCGTTCATTCTATTGGGCGCTTAAGGCCTCAACTACTTGTTCATGTTCTCGTAAACACCTTTTGGATAAAAACTGCACAAATTTTACTTTTGAGATGACGTCTATGTATATTTAGGAGAAGAATGCTGGAAACAAGTCTTCCCCAACCCGTCAGCAACTCTGGTATTTTAAGGAAAGTAGGTGAAGGGTCAGCTGGGGTGGGCAGGATGACCCACGGAGGAGGGACTATTCCAGGGGCGATCAGTATATTTGGTGAATGATAATGAGTAAATGGGATAAATGGAGACTTTCTAGAATTTTTGCTTCAAGGCTCTGAAGTGAAACTTTCCAACCCAGGCATGGGCGTGACAATAACCACTGACATGAGTTTAGAACATTATAGCATCAAACCTTCTTGCACATATCAATTTCATCTCACGTCAACTCAAGGATGATGGATTTGAGTACAGATCTTCCACATGTAAAGTACCGTACTGATCACAGTGCAGAGGGAGAGAAACAAAGGTGAACTAAGGCACAGTTCTGGGCTTCAAAAAATACACAATCTAGTCAGGGAGCCAGACACAACTAACTATATCACCCAATAGAGAGCTGGGTATGAGAAAGGCAATAAAATGTACCTAATTCTCTTCAAATGAAGTAGAACAAGTTTTAAGATTTGGAGAAGAAGTTTGAAGAGATGGCAAAAGGAGATATTTTAGAGATTTGAAATGCTTTGGAAGTATCAACGTCATAAATTATTTCTAGCGAGTGTGTTAGCATTTGTTCATACAACAATTTTCAAACACCCACATCATCCAAGGAGTAGGCAAGCCAAGTTTGTACCTTTCTTTAAAATTTTGTAACATTACATTCTGCCAGGTTGCTTATGAAAATCAGTATATTAGGACATGCAACTGAAGAAGAAAACCTTGGTCGGTCTGCTAAATGACTCGCTGACACCCTGTTGGGCAGTAAGTTTGTCTAACAACTGAACCGATCAAATGTGTGTCTTGTTCAGACGCAGGATTCTAGAAATTCAAGAAAGTCTCCCTTCATCCCATTTACCCATTATTATTCGCCAAATCAATTGTAAGTAGAAAGCAAGGAGATGTAACATTTTCCCATAAATCTGGCAAACCTTATTTTGGGCCCAGACACGGCCGTAGTAAAAGACCGCCATTGGCACCTTACCAAATAGACAATTCTAAAAGTGAACATTTCTGATTTCCCTTCAACAGTAAACTCCAACTTAGCAAGCGGTACCGTGCCCAAAATAATACAGGGTTGCCCAAGGCCTGGCGCTGCCTTGAGCAAGAATTTGGTGAAAAGCCACAAAGTTGTCAGTTGTTTCGTGAATTCCGCCTCAACAGTTTTATTAATAGCTTCAGACTTTCCCCTGTAAGAGTTTGGCTAACAGGAGGGCTCAGTGTGTCGCAGTTTACTCATTTTTACAAGAATCAATCGCTGAATCTTTGAAGGAAACAAGGAAATAATACACAGATGGATAGATAGATGATTCACAGGAGATAGATCGATCGATCGATCGGCCGGAGTTATACCTGCTGTCTGAACTACAGATGGCACCTTTAGACATTATTCGATTTTACCATAAAACATAAGGACACTTGTTCACTTACATTTTTTTCTCACATCCCTCCCTTCCCCATTTTAAAGTGATATCATTATTTTTACGCTGCCGAAGTATATCACACTTACATTTTTAATCACAATATCAAGAGTTGCTTAGCCTTGGATTTACACTTAAATAGAATAAATAGAAGCATGATTGAAAACGACTGCATTCTGGTGACTAACGGCAAGTCAAGAGTTCGCAAAGCTTTTCTCCCCCTCTCCCTTCCAATGCTTATTGTAGTTCCACGTTACACGTACATTTTCCTCAGCAATGAATCCCGGTGTCCACATGTTACATTATTAGTCTTTTTTTAAACAAAAAAAACTTTTAAAATAATATAAATGCTAATACATATCTTAAAGTCAAAACTTCTATCATTCTTCACCAGCCCCTGCTTCTTCCCACCCCAGGAAAAAAAAATATTTGGCCAAAATTGCCGAGTTTTGGTTTTGGTTTTTAATGAGAAGCTATGGACATCTAGTGTTTGAGGAGAATCTCATTGTAAGCTACATTAATTCCCTAAGGGGCGAGGCAGATCTTCAGACCGCCCAAACATTTCTAGGGGGCAACGTGGTCCAAAAAGCCATCCTTCCGGAGCGGCCAAGGTGATTTTGCTCCTTGTACTCACACCTTGCTCCCTTTATCTTGTGTATCCACAGTAGTAACCGGATAACGTCCCAAATTTAAAAGATATTGTGCCACTCCTATTGAGTGTGCAGCCTAGCAGGGATAGAGATATTAAATATCACAATAGAGTGTGATAGTCTTGCTCTAGAGAAAGTATCAGGCATTGTCAGGGCACAGAGGAAGGGAACTAGTCAAACCTGACTCTGTTAAGCTTTCCTGAGCAAGAGATATGTGAGCTGAGACTTGAGGTGGCCGAGTGGGAGGGTGTGGAATGGAGTGGAGGATCCTTCTGAACTTCCCAGAGAATGTCATTCACGCCTCCAGGGTGTTCCCTACTCTCCGCCTTTTTTTTTTTTCTCTCTCTCTCTCCTGGGCCACTCCTGGGGTCCCTCCTGCCTCTGGTCAGATTCCTTGTCCTCCTCAGTCACTTTTGCTTTGTGCAAAGTCAGAAGAACTCACAGAGGAGGCAGGAGAAGAAGACGTTTGTCTGGATTTGGGATCTGGACTTACTGTCTTTCCTTTCAAAGAAAGGCCCTCCTCAGCATGGCCAGTTTGGATTTTCCTTGGTGACCAAACATGACTGAAATCTCTACCACAAGCCGCTGGCACCCAGGCTTCTGTCTTTACCTTCTAAAGTTTTCCGTTACAAGTAAACAAAAATGTCGGCCTGTGGACCCCCGCCACCGCGTGCCTGCCTGATTCCGATCTTGGAGTGTGTCACAGGCACCGACTTCGCCTCGTGTCCAGCTGCCTGTTGGAGCGCGGCTGCCACCTGACCTGTTCTGTGGTGACCCACAGAAGCTCTGGCACGGCGGTGGCTCATCGAGTTACATTTTCCAGAGCAGAGCGATAATTGCAAGATTTACTGAGCCCAGAAATATGACCCATTAAATTCGGCCTAAAAATAATTTTTGCTCTGAAAAAAGAAAATCTAATTACCTAGCTCTTCACTGTGAAAAATTGGGTTCATCTGGGTAAGGAGACATGGAACCTTCCTTTGAAGTAGGCCTTACATTCCAAAATATCTCTGGCGGAGTCTGGGGTCTGCTTCTGATTAGATAATTGGCATAAACCTCCCTCAAATAAACATCGTACCCTTCAAAACCAGAGAAGCACGTGAATAAATGCATCTACGTTTTCAGGAGAGGGCCCTCTGTAATAATTAGTTATCAGAAAGCAGTTTACTTTTCCTCTTATCAGCCAATATTAAGACCCAAGAAGCAAAAGGTCTGTCGGGTGAAATTCTAATTGAAACTTCAAATCAGTCTTCCATCCCGTCTGGATGGTATCAGGTTTACCGTTGACCTTAAAGAAACACTTCCACATTTGTGTTCCCTCCTTGCCCTGCAAAACGAAATTCATTGCTAATAAAACACGAATCTGGAAAATTAAAATGTTGTGGCCCCCTCAGAAGAGTTTGCCACTTGCACTCAGAGCGGTGTAACTATACTATGAGAAGGAAATAAAACAAGTCAGCTCTGTGAGTGCTTGGTGTGTCACCTCCTACAAGGAACGTGATCTTTGCATCTACAACTCAGCAACAGTTCAAGGCAAAGGGAAAAGGGGTCAAGTCCTGTGGTTTCGTTACAGATGACATTCCAGCTAAACTGTTGAAAGTCACTGTGAGGAACACCATTGTTTGAAATTCCCCTCTTTGCTGCCACATACTTGTGACTTCTCAAGCGAATCCTATCTGGGGAGATAAAAAACAGTATCTCCTGTCTGGAAAGTTTCCTTAAACAGTGGACTGAGTAAGAAGAGAATTCCTGCTTCCCTTAGATTCCCAATTACTTTGTGCCAACTGATTTCTGCCTTCCCATGTGTTTTGACCATTTAGCTTTTGTATACTTTGTGAAATGGAGAAATAACTGCCCTCCATCCTTAACAGATTGGGTTGCAGGAAGATAATCTTTTAGGAAAAAAAATGTAATTTTTAAAAAGAGCTTAGTTGCCAGTGAGTTTGTCTCTTAAAAGTGTGGGAAATTGCTGGATAAACAAAGCTCAGGTACTTCTCCGTAAAAGGGACAGGTTCTAGAAGAATCCTGTGGTTGCCCTGAATTCTATCTTGTTTGAAAACGTCCTTCCTATCTGAAGGTTGAGGGACCATCCCAACGTCAATTCCTTGGGTCTTCGTACTGTCGTTGTGTAAGACATTAGCACTGGAGAAAACTGGGTGAAGGGTTGTTGGGACCTCTCTGTGCTATTTTTGTAACTTCCTGCTAGTTTATAATTATTTCAAAACAAAGTTACGAAGTGAAAAATAGGAAAATTAATAATGTCAGCAGTCCAAAAGAGCAAGTAAAGAAAAAAGTCGGCTCAAGCCTTTCTAACCAGCTCAAGAAGGCACAGGTCTGTCTGCTGAGACTCTATGTTATATACGAACTCTTCTTTAACGGTCTTACTGAACCAGCCCGCTCCCAGCAGACTTGCCTTCCTTGTACTACTCCAGAGGTGTGCTCCTGACTACACTGACCCCACATAAAAAGGCTAGAGATTTTTCAAAAATAAGATAAAAAGAAAACGGAAGCAATCACAATTTCCCAGCAAATGTACCCAGCATTTCCATGCGCTGCGTCGGGGTTAACACTAACATTCGCTACCACACATAATCCAACTCAGTGAATCCTATCTCCATTCCTCTCACAGCCACTCTCCCAAAACAAACGGTAAATGACTATTTATGAGGCCAGAAAGAAAACAGACTCCATCAGAGAACGCCGAGGAAACTTAAGCTCATTGTTCCACCTTCTGACTTAGCAGGTGAGGTACAGCCTCACCTGCTAAGGCCATGGAACTGACAAAGAAAGGTAACCAGCACTGGAGCTGCCTGAATTGTCTTCTCCAGGATTTGGCTGGAGATACTGATGACGTGACGGCATCATTCACTTCAAAGTGCCCTCTACTCTCTAAATTTTGCCCATTCATTTGAAGACTCTAAAAAACCTCCCAGATGCCAGTTCAGTCAAAGCAGCAACATAAACATCAGCCTTCCCATCTAATTGATGCTGTATATACCAAAGAGCCAACTGCTAGCTTAAATTAGCTGAACAGAAAGAGAATGTTCAGTTCAGGAATGGCTTTGTTTCTGAGAATGTGCACGTGATCGAAGAATGACCATAAGCTCTTTCAAATGTTTTGGAGTAGCTTCTGCATTACTAACTAAATGTAATTAGTCAAGTTCCCACCTTCTCCAGCATGGGAAAATTTATAAATGGGAAATGCAGGAACTCCAGCAATTTCCTTCAATAAATGGTTGGTAACTGATAAACGGTGACTCTTGGGCTGAAGGCCAAGGCCAGGGTCCCTGTGCTCCTCAGCCTTACTCAGTATAGAGCTAGGAACACAGCTGGTGATTTGAAATGTCACATATAGGACCAGATATTGAGACCAACTCTAACTGGATGTAAATTTTGGTTTTATTTTAAAACTCTGTAGTCCATATTTGTGCCCACAGCTGTTATATCTTCCCAGACAAATACAACGTTAGGGCTGCAGGATGACTGCCAATTCTATAGGAAGTTATCCAACAGAACTGAACTAGCAAATCAGAATGGCACCGGGAAAAACTAATATTCTAGATCTGGTCAATAAGACACTAGACCAGTTCACAAGTGAATGATCCTGGTTAACAGGATCGTAATTAAAAGGAAGATTCTTAAGGAATCGATAACTTTCAAAAGGAATAGATGCCAACTACAGGATAAATTTTTTTCAAAAGTAATATGCTTTGTCTTCTTTGAGAATTGATTTTTAAAAATGCTTTATTTGATAACAAGTTCTTTTGAGAATATCCTACATTTATACATTAGTATTCCATCTCTACTTTCATTCTTTTCTGTGCATTTGGTCCAAACACGAGATTTCTTAGTTTAACTAGTTCACTAGATTTGCTCAGTCTAGTTAGAACCCTCTGATCTGCCAGCTTCTAGAAGTGAAAGTAAAAGTCTGGACTGGGCTCTCATAAGCCTAAACATCCCCTCGACCTTAAAGACCATCAGAAATGGTGAAGGTCATCCCTCTACACCAACTATAAGAATATAATATCGATGCCTCAGCAGGCGCAGGTGAAGATGTCACCGCAGCTCCTCTGAGGAACACTGCCGGTGACCAGGAGGCCCCAGAGGCTGGGAGAGCCACAGGGTGGAATGCAGGCCCGACCTTTGTAAAGGAGGGAAAAGAGGAGGCAGGTGGGGTGCAAGTGTTTTAGACTGGAGTCAGGCAAGGTCCAGGCGAGCCCTCGAAGCAAAGCCACCCCAACACAGGAGTCCCACATCTCTCAGGAACGAGCTTGCCTCAAAATCCCTGTCGAGCTCCACGGGAAATGCGGCTTCAGCAAGAACGTGGGTTTTGGAGCTGCAGCTGCAGAGGGATCAGTCACACTCCGGACGGAAGACCTGAGAGGCCATTTCCACAGCGCCACTGCGAATTCAACCTTACCTTTCGTTACTGCTGTGCATTCATTCACCTTCGACTGTCTTCAGGGCCCTAAATCCCCATATAGTCTGACAATAATGTCTGTGTTGTTGGGTTTTAATAGAAATACTGCCACCCGACACATTTTGTTTTGTCTTCATCCTACTTAATCTTAAGGCCCAACTGAAACCCATCTCCTCCAAAGTGTCTTACTGGATCATTACAGCTCTCATTCAACCTCCCGTCTTCTGTCCAGGGTCGTAAGTCTACCTTCTCTCATTAGTCACACACCATTTTACCCCGCTGTCTATGGTCCTGTGTGTGATCATTAGCTTCACCCACATTCCAACAATCTCAAAATCCCTGACTTAGCTCCTCTTTTTAATCTTCTCACAGCTCACCACCGTGTGACAACAAACACGGTTCTTTGAAAACCACCATCATTCTTAGAAAGACAGATGGTTCTACATGTACAATTTAAATCTTTCAAGTAAATCTCAGTTAGTATAAGACACAACAGATTCCCTAAACCACCCACGGTATTCACTCTAAGAGTTCTCAAGTTGGAACCTCCTGAAGCTAATTAGAATGACCATTCCCTTCCAAAACAAGATAGCACCATTGAACCAAGTCTTCTGAAGAACGAATAGCCATGGTGGACAATGCTGGTTTCAGGTAGATGGAATGAAGCAGGCAGGACACTGCTTCTATGGGCCGCTGAAGATAGCCCAGGTAGTTCACCAGGAGCTCATCCTAAACACATCAGTGGAGGGGCGAATCTTGAGCTCAGTTAAGGGGATCTCTCAGAGTTTGATAAGCAGTGAGGTGAGGCAGGCTCAGAGGAGTTGGGGCTTGGTCATTAGGACCCATCTATTGGGGTTACAACCAGTCACAGATAATAATAAAGTCCAGTCAGAAAGACAAAGGGCAAAGGATTGGGCAGAGACTGCAAATGAAGTCAAGAGTTTAGTGAGTTCAAGATTCAGGAGGGAGAAGTCTGTTGAGGAGAGATCTAGGATGGGAGCAGAAGCTGCTTCTCACTTTGTTTCCACTGCTGCCCCCAGTGCTAAATCTTTAAAGATTTACCATTCATTCAAGCCTCTGTTCATTGTTCACTCATTCACTCATTCAACCACTCATTTACTCACTCATCCATCCACTCATTTACTCATTCGTTCATTCATTCATTTATATAATATTCATTCATTCATTTATATAATATTCCTGAGCGTATTACAGGAGAAAGCTAGGACTAGGGACACATACATGAGCAAGGTAAAGTTCAAATCGTGGGGAAGACTGTCAAGTAAACAGATTATTAAATCATAGCGAGATAAGTGCTGAAAAGAGGGAATGATTATTATGCAGGAGTGAAGGTGGTCTCTACAGTCTTGTGTGCTCCCAGGAAACAACCCCTCCCCAAGCCCCCACTGAACTCTCAGCAGAAATGGAAAAAAAAATACCCACAGAAGCCTGCATGTTCCTGAAAGGAAATCCCTCCCTTCTCAGCAACAGTCCCACTCACGTGATTACAGTCTGCACGTGAGACCAACAGGACTGACTGGGTCATGCCCTACATTCAACAAGACTCCTAAGACTTCCAGATCCTCCTGCATCACCCATGTACCCATGCCCACCTGGCTCTGTGCATCTCCTGCTCTGATCCCACATCACACCCCTTCCTGACTTCTCTAGAACTCAGGATCAGTTATCAGCCAAGACCCTATATCTCAAGTTCTTCTTTGAATGGTTAGTTCTTCTGACATCCATACCCTTGAATCACAGAGCCTGGAGGTAAAGGAGGTGTCCTCCTTTCTCCTCTTTGCCATTTTTCATCCCTTACTTTTTGCTCTCAGATACCACCTATGACTCCTCCTCACTGCAGTCATTTACTGATCCCTGCTTTACTCCCCTTCATTTCTAGAAGATTTCAGCTCCTGGTGGTAAGTCTTTTCAATACAATGTCTAACATAATTCTCAGTAATTTCAAATAGTCACGTATGTGATCCCTCTAATACCCTGGCCTCTTAGTTCCTTGAGCTCCTCTTTCCCAGTGATCTTGTCCTTCAACATGCCTCAGCCACCCACCTCCTTTCCCAGATAACATCAGATGACTCATCACTCTCAACACTGCCTTCGGTGCAGCAGGCAGGCAGCTGAACTCAAGTGGAGGAAAGTTCACAGCTACGTGAACTGGTTTTACTTTAACTTCATTACCATTAACGTCATGTGGGTCCTTAGGGCTGTCTTGAAATTGTAGTATATTTCCCAAGTTCAAACATCCTCTCTTCTCCTAAAATGTCCCAAACCTCCTCTTTTCCTAGGCTCAGCTGATAGACTTGCTTCCCAGTTCACTGAGAAAATGCAGGCAATCAGATGAAAACTCCACAGGCTCCCACCACCATGTTTTCCAATGGACCCAGAGCTGAATCCAGATAATCTGCCTTTCCTCTTGCAATGATGTCTTCTGGGTCCAAACTTCCACATAAGGCCAACCTTTCCACTTACAATCTGAGCTCCAACCTCTCTCGCCAATGCAAAGGCCATTCATTGTTCTAGCAATTGTCGCTTCTCTTCTGCATCATCAGTGTATCTCTCTCCACTGGATTATTCCCGTCATCACACAAGCACACCTAAATATATCTCATCTTGAATTAAGAAAAGAAAAAGGAATTAAACTCACGTGACTTTCCAGCAGCTATTCCGACCCTCTGTTCCTCTTTCAAGAAAAATTCTCAGGAGAGTTCTCTCTACTCACTGTTCCTACTTCTTTTCCTCCCATCCTCTCTTGAATCCATGCTTATCAGTCTCTTTCTCCACTTTTTTCCCAGGACCATTAATATTTCTACATTGCTAAATCCAATGATCAATTCTCAGTCATTGTCTAACTCAACCTATTAGCATCTGACATGGTCTATTACTTCCTCCCTTTGGAGGTCCTTCCTTCACTTGGCTTCTAGCATATCAGACCCTCCTGGTTTGCCTTCTACCATTAGCTATTTTTCTTGGTGTTCTGTGCTGGTTCCTGGTCTTCACTCTGATCTTTAAAGGTTGGAGGACTCCAGAAATTGTCCTGGACTATGTTTCTCTATCTAATGCACTGCCCTGATCGCCTCTTGTCTCTTGGCATTAAATATCATGCACATGCTGATGACTCCCAAATATATATCTTCACCCAAGATTCTCTCTGAACCCAAAACTTGTATATTGTCCATCCAACTGCCTATTTAACAGTTCCAATCAAATGCAGAATCATCACATCAAATCTAAAATGTGCAGACTGAACAACTGATTTCCATACCCACAACTCCTCTTTCTACATTTTTCCTGATCTTGGTCAATGGAAACTCCATTCTTCCAGTTTCTTAAACCCCAAATCTTGAGCTCATTTTTGACTCCTCTTCCCAGTGATATGCTGGTAGACAGGTAACTGCAGGCTCTCAACTCTGAAGGGCAGGTCATAGAGGAAGGCCCGGCTCCCCTGTGTAAACACTCCCACCACCACCACCCATCTCTTGCTACAAATGTCACTTCGCTGAACACTGAGCTGGGAAGAGATGCGCAGTGGCACCCCATTGTGTAGTATTTCCACCATACAGACACAAAGGACGTCAATAACGTCAAGGGCACACATGGGTCATTGTAAGATGTAGTAAAATAATTAGGAAGTGATAAATCTTTGGTATTTATTACCTTCTGTTTTAATATCATCATTTAACTAGAAGTTTACGTAATTCAATTTGCAGTATGGCTTGTGTTTAATAACGGGCTTACAAAATTCCTAAAGATTTAACTATCAGTTCTCAGGAGCCCAAATGAGCTGACACCGGAACAACACTGCCTCTTTCTTTTTGCCTCCAATTCATTAGCAAATCCTACATTTAAAATACACATCTAGAATCTGATTGTTTTTCACTGTTTCCACCAGTGCCAACCCAGTCCGAGCCATCACTGCCTTTCAGTTACATGGGTGTCCCCACTGCTCCCTTACCCCGCCATTCTGTTCTCAACATGGGAGCCAGACGTAAACTCTGAATGATGACTTTGCTCAGACAGAATAAAATCCAAAGTTCAACAAAGGGCCTACAAAGTTCTACTTGAAAGGATAAAAAGGGGAGGGGGGGGTGTAGAGAAGAGGAGTGGAAGGAAGGAAGGAAGGAAGGAAGGGAGGAAGGGAGGGAGGGAGAGAGGGAGGGAGGGAGGGAGGAAAGAAAGAAAAAGGCAAGAAATGACAGTGGTATGGACATGTGCCAGTGTGGGAAAAGGGAGACATGTAACTAAGGGGTGAAGGACATTTCCTGGGGGATGGGGCCCTTAAATGAACCTTGGGAAGAGCATATATACAATCAAATAAACCCCAATTTTGCATTCTGCTTGTTCCATCATTCTGGGTAGTTCCAGCTTTGGGAGATGTAGTTAAAAGAACAGAGGAGTGCGTTCTTCTTTCTTTACAGAAAATAAAACTATGCTCTACCACACCAAGTGAGACTGCTGAAGAGATAATCCCAGGAAACAGGGACACTGTCCTATGACATTCCCAGTGCCAGTCTGGTCTCAGAAAAATGGCTAATGGCATGTATTTTATAAGTGCTTAAATTTTTCCCCCAAACTGCCAAACCCTTGGGGAAGACAGAGCGTTCCCAGGCCAGACTAAAACCTTTTAACCCTTACACCCCTTAAACATAAATATGTTGCCAAGATGCTGAGTGGATATTTAAATCATCCACTTCCTGTTTTAGTGCTATCTCTCCGTTTTTGGAGACGGACCAAAAATGTTTCATTCCTTTTGGCACTGCTTTCTTCATTTAAAAAGAATTTATACTTCAGGGGCTTTGACTCCAGGAAAAAAAAAAAATGAGCACATATTTTGGATGTCAGATTCTGAATGCTTTGGCCCTTTCAAACAAAAACGCACCCCTCTGTAGCCAGTGGGGTGAGAGGGCCGGAGCAGAGACAGAACATGCCCAAATGGCACGCAAAGAGGAAAAGTTGGTCCGCCTACAATGACTTGTTTAGGAAGCATTAAAAATAGTCCATCTAAGAAGTCGATTTTGAAGAGACCGCTCGTAAATGGTTCTGTTTAAATGTAATTTAAAAGAATCTATCCAAGTATTGCCATTGCGTCTGAGCTATCAGCCAACTATACTTCGGCTGTGATGAAAATGCATCCATGGCTGGTTTTATGAGGTTTCATTAAAATGAAAAGGAGTAAATGGAAGCTTCTTAATGAGGTATCGTGGGCAGAGAGACTTCTTTGGAAGTTCTCAAGCAAGATGAGGCTTGGTAAGGAGTGGGCAGAGATCATTTCAGAGTGTCCTGGGTAGCTTTTGGAACAATCCACACTATCAGCCTGTGTAATTTTTAAAAACTTACCAGTTGATTCGGATTGTAATTAGCAATCCCACTTCCCCCAGTAACATTCCCCTGGGAGGCAGGGTAATTTTAGAAATATTAATACAGTGTCATTGAACATTCCTGTCTTTAGTTCATTGAATTCAATTCAGCATTTGTTGACTCTCTACCACGTGCTTGGCAGTGGGATTGAAGGCAGGATATACAAAGGTTAATGAAGATTACTTTTTGCCCTGGCTGGTGTGGCTCAGTGGATGGGTGTCAGCTTGAAAACCGTGAAGGTCGCTGGTTCAGTTCCCGGTCAGGGCGCATGCCTGGGTTGCAGGTGGGGTCCCCGGTTGGGGGCGTGTGAAAAGCAACCATTTGATATTTCTCTCCCTCTCTTTCTCCCTCCCTTCCCCTCTCTCTATAAATAAAATAAATAAAATCTTTAAAAAAAAATTTTTTTTA
This sequence comes from Macrotus californicus, assembly GCA_007922815.1. NCBI lineage: Eukaryota > Metazoa > Chordata > Mammalia > Chiroptera > Phyllostomidae > Macrotus > Macrotus californicus. The sequence goes on along the minus strand of VMDR010002271.1, from coordinate 5,287 downwards.
AAGATGGTTCCTGCCTGATGGTGAAGTAGAGGAACAGCAGTGAAGCCTATTGGTCAGAAACTGCACACTGATATTGAACATGTGGGAACCCAGGAAGAGAAGCATTGATTCAGATGGGGGCAGAGAGGTGGTGGGATATGAGTTGGACCTGGAATTGTGGATTGACTTTCAATCAGTAGATAGACTGAAGAAGCACCCAAGACCAAAGAAACAGTCTTCTTAGCTCACAGCTCATGTTGATAGACATGTTCTTAGGGAAACATGTAAGCAACCTGGGTGGCGAGCCCTTCCTGCATGGACCGGGAGCTGCCAGGAAGCTTGCCCACCCACACGGGGCTGCTGCCCCGGTCAGCCAGAAAGGAATGGGGGCACTGACGGGCTGAGAATGCAAAGGCTGAGCACAGAATGAAGACCACAGCAGGCCTCGCAGGTAAACTGTGGGTGTCATGAAAGTTACTGTTTCAAAAATTGGCACACGTGTGAGTGCAGGAAAAGAGAAAGCCTGCCACCACAAGAGGGAGCACTCGGGAAGAAGTCCATGGTTTGGTCCTCCCATTGGCCAGTTCAGTGTTTGCAGACGAGCTTCTTACCCCATGGAACATCTCAGAGGGCACGCTGTTGTCCTGAGGTGCTGGGCAAGAGTGTATTCACTATTGGGAAGAACAACATGGATCAGTCCTACTGACAGGGAGTTCATGGCACATATTCTTATAAATAAATCATGGTATAATTATAACCAACTGGAGAAAGAGAGAATAGATCCCTCACCAGGCATAATCTGGCAGTTCAAAGGTGTGTCAGAAACTGAGAATATTTAGAAAACACTGATTAAGACAGCTGGGAGTAACTCATTGGATGATCGGCCATCTCCAACTACTTGATTTATTTCATATGGGCAGGATTTAAGTCTATTTGTTGAAAATGCAGGATTAGGCCAAATGAGCTGATTATATAGCAATTGACAACTAGTCATAATATGTTTACTTTTAGTAAGCATTTATGATTCTTAAGTTTATGCTACTTCTGAGAATAATATTCATCAATTTAAATACTTTTATAAAAATTCAATATCTACTAAGTGTTTGGGTGACCTTACTATATCTGTAAGCCATCCAAGATTCCTTTTAAAATGTTACAGTCTTTGGTTTTCTAAATATTGTCAAAATATGGGGGGGAAAACCTTCAACTCGAGGGTGTTCTTGTGGAATTTGGCTCCCATGTCCCATTTCTGTCTGGATAGCTTAATTTTTTTTTAGCAATGCAGATATGCTCTCATCACCTCTACAACACAAAGCTCGATGTTGGCTCACAGCCTTTTGCAATTGTGACTAAGCCGTCGAGGCATTAATATTTTAGTGGCTCCAAAGTTGAGTTGAGGGAATTTTAATCTCATTTTCTTTGTTTTCCAATGTGACTACTCTAAACCTCTCTTTTCATGTTGGAAAATAAAAAATGACAGACACGACTAAAACTAACAGTCAAAATACAGACAGCTCTACCCTCCTGAATGTACATTTTGTTCTAGATGAAGCGGTGTTCACCTGGAAAAGACAGGCACTAAAAGTAACATGGATTAACTTGGTAAAAAGAAATTCACGGCTACAAGAGGAGGGAGCCAACATGGATCGAAGCTCTACGGGTTCTCTACTAAGTTATTTGTATTATTTCATTTAGTTCTTATAACGTCCAGCCCCACCTTTTTACAGAGAAGGAAATGGAAGCTCAGCGGGGTTCAATATTTTACCTAGGCCTGCCAGATGGTATGGACCCTGTGTCTTTTTCCCTACACCCAGCTCTCCCTTGTCTATCAATTCTAATCTACCAGCTTCAGCTGCTTGGAATACTGAGTTGGAAAGAATTCTGAAGCTAGAAGAAAGAATGCTATATTTAATTAGCAATGTCCATCGAAGGCCAGGAGCAAGATTGGTAACATGTATTTTTTGTGTGTGTGACCCGAATATTATACATGAACTTTTATTGGTAAGTTCGGCTTGAAAGTAGGCAGCTGGGAGCACTATAAAATCCTGATGAATTCTAGCCTTAATACTATTTCCTTAGTAAAAATATAGTTTTTCTAGGGGATAGTCTTTCCCCTGGTTGTACCATTTTCTTTTTGTTATTTTCATCTAAAACATTTAATTACTTTTTTTTATCCCTTGGGAATGAGTCCCTCATCACCTATATTCAAAGAGTTAGCTCCGTGTTATATCATTGGAAATTTATTTGTAAGTACTCCAGTGTGGACAGTGCATACATGAGTGTGTGAATTAACTCTAATCTGAACCCAGAAACTGTTGTTAGTTAGTATATGAAGGCCTCTAATCAGGGGTACACACTCCAGAAAATATAAGTCTGTGTTTTAAATATCACTGTCTAAATTTGTACCTGAAGATTTGCAAAAGAGCAATAAAGGATGTAGAAAGAATTTTTCACGTGGTAAAAGGGTCAGTGTTCAATATACATGATTGGTTGGCCAGAAATGTTTGTACAGGTGCCTCCATCTTTGTATGTACGAGAATAAAAAATCTGGCGAGCCCAGATTTGGAAGAGTACCATAAATCGAGGATTCTATTCAGCCTATGCCCATTTTAATGAACTATCTGAGCCTGCCTAGAAGGGAAGCTGATCCTGCCATCGGAATATTGTAACATTTTCAGGGAGTAAACCTTTTGCATAGGGTGCTTGTCCCGGCAATGAAAGGCCAGAGAGGGAACAAGTTCTAGAAGTGTTTTTGTGCCACTCACTCATAAATGTCTGTACGGGTGCAGAGCGTGGCCTCTGAGACTTGTTTCCATTGAACTCACCAGGCGCAGCAGCAGTGAGGTGATCTGGAAGGAAGCAGGGCCTACATCTCATCATTGGAAACTATCAACATTCATCATAAAGGGCCAGGCAACTAGCTTAGGTCATTTTACAACGAGCAATACCTGTGGGCAGTCCAGGAGAGATCTTTTCTTCCGCCTCTCCCTGCTCCCCTGTATTCCAGGGGTGCTCACTGGAATGAAGGGGGGCAGCTGTCCCAGAGGCACAGCCCACAATTGTACACTGCTGGACTCTGCTCCTGGGAGACAGTGGGGTGGAGGTGGGGGAGTAGCTTTGAACCGGGTTGGGGTGAGATTTACATTTTAAAATACAAATGTATCTTTTTTGAGCTTAGGAGCTGGGCTAACAATCAAAGGAAGTCTGGCATAGAACAAGGAGGGGAACTAATAGGGAAAAACATAAAATCATTTGTCTTTATACCCCCAGTAAATTGAGACTTCTCAATACACCAGCCATGTTATCGTAAAAAGAAGTTTGTATGGTTGGGCTGATACTTTACTATATATACCATCTGAGGTCTCCAGACCTCTTCTCATAATCCTCAAGGAGTAAGAGTTCCATTTCTCCCATTAGAAAAATCACTCCCTCCCGGCTGGCATAGCTCAGTGGGTTGAGCACAGGCCTGCGAACCAAAGGGGTTGCCGGTTTGATTCCCAGTCAGGGCACTTGCCTGAGCTGCGGGCCAGGTCCTCAGTAGGGGGCATGTAAGAGACAACCACACACTGATGTTTCTTTCCCTCTCTTTCTCCTTCCCTTCCCCTCTCTCTAAAAATAAATACATAAAATCTTAAAAAAAAAAAGAAAGAAAAATCACTCCTAGTTAAGAGGCTGAGCATGGAAAAGCAGCAATGAGGACCGGGCTAGCTTTTCTGGCCATCACAATAGCTCTCTCCTTGCACACGAACACAGAAGGTTGCGTTTCTGAGCATCTGCCTCCCACCATAGCTATCATCTCAGGAGGCAACACATTACCTTCCAAACATATTCAAGGCCAAATCTCCACTAGGTTAATTCAATTCTCCTCAATGGATAATGCAGACTGAATGAAGAAATAGCTGAACATTTGAAACTTCCAAAATAAAATAGCAGTGGCTACTAGGATGTTTCAAAGCATTCGGTTTTACCTATCAAATCTACTATTTGGGATCCAGGTGGTGTAAGGAAAAACTATCAGAAAAAATATTTCCCCTTTGACTAACATCCCCAAATTTGGTGATTTAAACTAATTGATATATAGTAGATAGAAAAATAAATACTACAAAAGCTTTAATAGGAAAGTTATTTAACACACAAAATGTGATGGTTAGGGATTCATAACATATACACAAACAAGCTCAGGGGTTATAATTTACTCAGGGCTTTAACAGACAAGAATTTTACATCGTTATGTAGTCCACCATGTTGAATTTTTGTTCAACGTGATGGACTAAGCAGATCCCAGAAATGTTTCCACTCTGCTTCAAACACATAAACGTTGCAGAAAAATAGTGAGGAAGCCATATAGAAACATTTAAATGGGCTTGAAAGCAAGAGAACAACATCTCCAGGTTACTGAATGTAGAGGGAATTCAATGACAGAGAGGTCAGCCTGAGTGAAAGGTGTGGTAGCACTCATCGGTTACCATGGCAGAAAACTGTCCCCGGGCTCCTTCAGAAAGCCAAGGGCTAGGAAGCTTGGGTTCCTTCTGTGAACACAAATAGGGACACTCTAACCATGGTAACCTACTAATGGGGAAGCAACCTATCCTGCAGAAGTAGACTCTGGTCTGAAGGGGAAAAAGCCCCTTTCTGGGTGAGGAAATGAGGTGATCCAAATCTGAACTCCCTGCTTAGAAATTCCAGCCAAGAAATTGATGTGAACATGGTCTAAAACCGCTGAAGTGACAAGGACCAGTGAAGGCAAGTAGGAAAGTATCCATCCCATGCGGATGCCTTCACAATCTAGGCAATGCCCTAAAACTTCTCAGAATGCTGGAACTTGGCTTAGAGCCACCAGGAAGAAATTGTGAAAGACTTCTTTGGATAAACTTGTTCAAGGAAAATGACCTAGAGATACAGACATTTGGTGATTGTTCATTGAAAAAAAAATGGACCCATTTTCTGCCAGTTAGCCCATTAGTGCCCAGAGCTTCTCATCAGCTTTTCATTGCCTCACTTCTATACACGGACAGCTAGTCAGGGATCACCAGGATTCTGAGGAGAGAATAAAAGGCAGCAAAGGGCACAAACAACAGAAAATAGAAACTCCAGAGAAAACAGGATGAGGCAGGAACAGAAGAGCACTTAAAAATATAAATACTTCCAAGGAGATAGAACTATTGTATCTCTGGGGAAAAAATCAGTATATTATTAAAAGGAACATCCAAAATAACAACAACAACAACAAAAGAACAATTGGAAATTTAAAAATATTATGGTTAAAAACAATGAAGATTAAGCCAAAATTAATGAAATCTCCCGGATA